>PVJI01028047.1:0-16960 GCA_004026765.1 Micronycteris hirsuta
ATAGCCTTGCACTTTGGACTTCATAGATGCAAGATGAGGATGAAGAAATGAATAAAGATCTTTCATTTGGGGATCATCTGTGAGTCATAAAGTTCAAGGGACTTATTGGGGTAGAGAGTATTGTATTTTTTGGTTTGTTTTTGTTATTGTTATTCAACACTGTATCCCAGTTCCTAGGACACTGACACAGAATTATCTCGTAATAAATATATGTTATATGAATAAATTGAGAAATTGATGGGAACTAGTGTTGGGCAGTGGGAAAATCAGATGTTAGTAAATCACAGATGTTAGTTCAACTTTTAGCTCCCTCACATACAATTGTAGGACAGCAGCTGAGTCACTTGTCATACAGAGACATATTTCATTGTGTGATAACACAGTTATTAAGTTTTTATGAATATTAAGTCATATACCAAAGAATACAAAGAACCAAGGACCATGCTTGAAACATGATGGTATTCAGTCCAAAGTAACCATCTTTTATTTGATCAGTGACCTCTTCAAAAACACTGCTGTGAATTCACAACAGCTCACAGCTAGACACCTTGAAGATATCCCTTCTTTTTTTTAAATACACAGAATTCTTTACTTCAAAGGACTTTCACTATAGCTAGCAAGGCATATGAAAGATCATTACTTCAAATAATTAGAATAAAACTTGCATCATGCAGTAAAAAACCGCTCTAAGATTTCAAGGAAGTAAGACATGTGTGGGAAAAGCCATTTGCTCACTTTCCAATAACACACACTTTTTTCCTCACAAGGACACACTTCTAAATACTCTATTAACTAAATGGCTTGATGCCAGAGTCATTATTATTTTAAATTATTTCCCCCAAGTATTTCTGTTCTGATCTGTCAGTATTAACTCCTTAATGGCCACCAGTCTCAGTGCTATGTGATATGGTTTATTTCAGGTCTTTTGGTATCAAGAGACTAATAATAATTCAAGAAAGCTCAAATATTGAGAGATGGTAGCGACACTGAGTCAATACATACACCCAAGCATCCAGGAAAGTCTCACAATGTAGCTTCAGAAACAGCACACAGCAAGGGAGTCCAGAGGAGCCTGCCTTCGGGAAGAAGGGGATCATAAAAACCCGGCCCCACAGAGAGTTCCCCTGGGAGGACAACTGAGAATCAGAGACTATGAGGGGACCCGAGGAGCAAACAATCTTTGATCTTCTCAGTGTTGAACGTGCAGTTACTCAGGCATCCTCTGGTTCTTTCTCTCTTGCTCTTTTACTCCTGATATTTAATTTCCATTTGCCTTTTTCACCCTCTAGTCAGTGAGCCTTCCTATATTGCATAGCTTCCTCATGACTTCAGGTTTCCATGATAGTTCTTACGATCTCCAGAAAAATCCGCTGCTGGCTATTTTCTTAGTTTACTTTCAGTCTTAAGTTCTGGACGAGGGTTTCTAAAAAGGTGTGAGGGTATGACAGGCACTTTGATTGGCTCTTCTAATCAAGCCCCTTGACATTCAGCAGAGGGAATTTAGAGCTGTACATTCTTACAGCACAAAGAGTTCACTGGCAGCTTCAGTGGAAGATCACTAAACTGAGCAAGAGGAAGCTGGCATTCCAAATATTGCAACGCCTATCACTACTCATATAGCCAAGTCACCCATCTTTCATGGACCCCAGTTCGTTTTTCTGTAAAATGGAAATATATAAGTATATATGAAGAACAAATGAGATAATGCAATGGAAAGTTACTGAAAAATGAAACTTTCTGGGTACACATAAGCTATTTCTACAAGTATTGTTGCATTCTATAGGATTCAAAAACCATTGAACTGAAGTACTTAAAAATCAAATCATGGCAGTAAGGAGGATTTTTTCTTAGAAGAATATAATTTTTAAAAATCTATAAAATTTTCTGTGTACCCTTTATTGTGTATAAAAGTTTTCTATGACATGTAAGGTAAAACACAGCGTGATACAGTTCAGCACCGATTGATCTGCGTTCTGATTGGGGGTGGAGATACCATAACTCAATAGAGAAATTAGTATCCCTTAATATCCTCCTATGATCAGCTGTCACTTTCCTTGGGCTGGTAAGCAAAGGGCCATTTGCAAAGCTGCCAAACCTCAGTCTCTCATGCTGCATTTTGAGCCTATCTCCTTTCATTTATCCATCACAGAAAGAAACAACAGCTGGACACATCAATTTGCATAATAACCTCTCCTGTTTGGAGATTGTTAGAAGGCCAGGTCTCCACTCTTGCTGATGAAGCTCAGGAAGAGTCTGTCCCTTTTTCTTTTGTTCTTCTCACAGTATTGACTAAAGCTGTATTGCCTTGATAATTTGGGTGCCTGATTACATACAACCCCTTTTCCAATTCTCTTAGATTTTCTTAGGGAACATGTTTTTTAAAGAAACAATCAATCAAACAAAAAAAAAAAAATCCACTCCTTCTTTTATGAATAAATTGCCTGGATAGTATCCTGGAGTGGTTTTGGCACATTTTGCCCAGTCACTGCTGAGACTTATATAACATATCAAATTCAACTGAGATTAAATCCTTGAATAGAAGAAAAATTGGGAAATTAATTTTGTACTTGTCATACAGTGAGAAATTTTGGAATCTCAGTGACACATGATATTGACAAACTTCCAACTTAGTAGAATAGTTTTAAATGTAGTTAAGCCCAATACTATCAGGGAAAGAATTTTATTTTTATGTAATAAAATCAGGATACAACACAAGGTAGACTCTTTTCTCACTCTCTGGGAAGAACTCTCAAGGTTCTGGGTTTGTAATTGAAAGAAAATTGGAACTGATAGTAGACATTAATCCAAAAATTTAAGGCAAAACAAACCCAATTAAATAGGTTTTTACTTTTGGTCTTGATGAAATAACTGGCACTAGACTAGACTTATTTAAATGAACTAAACAATACTATCGAACTGGGAGAAATATATGAACTAACAGTTTTCAACCATCAGGTAACAAGCAGAACAAAACTGTGAACTGTTTAAAAAGTTCTGAAACTCATGAGATGAAACTTATGTTCTCCCTGTCTCTCTATAAGGGGATGATTTCTTGAATGTGGTGTAGATGGCTAGAGTATAAGAAGACATGGTGAGTGCATTGAGTTTAGGACAAGAAGGTTTAGTGCTACTGAAGTGTCTGGAATCTGATGGGCAGGGCGTTGGAGAACAATAGACTGCATGGGTAAGTGTGTAGAACTGTGTGGGAAAGATCCACGTGCAGTATTTTACTGAGGGCAGGGCCACACACATGCAAAGGGTGAGATTAAACAGGCTGCTGAAAACAGAACAGAGATTGAGCAGCACTGGGAGATGGTAGAATTCTGATTTAGCCAGAATAAAAAAAAAAAAAAAAAATCATTTCAACAGCCTGATCATGTGTCTAAGACAACAGAAAAAAAAAAAAAAAAAAAAACATGCCTATGGCATAGAAGGTTCACTTTGGGGTTTGCCCTAAGAAAAACCTCAACAAAATCTGCAGAGGAGACAGATTTGGAGTTGAAGTCTTTAGGAAACACCTTGAGCTTTCCAATGATCTTAAAAAACAACTAGAAATCATATATTTCGTATTCTCTGATCACAATACATAAAAGTAGAATTTAATACAAAATAGTAAGTGTAAAATCTCCAAGTTGAGGATTCAATTATATTCTTTTAAATAGCCTATATGTCAGAAAAGAAATTACAAGTAAAAAATGTTTTGAAATAAAGGATATTAAAAATACAACATATGGCCCTGGCTGGTATAGCTCACGGGATTGAGTGCGGGCTAGGAACCGAAGGGTCCCGGTTCGATTCCCAGTCAGGGCACATGCATGGGTTGCGGGCCAGGTCCCCATGAGGGCCATGTAAGAAGCAACCATACATTGCTGTTTCTCTCCCTCTCTTTCTCCCTCTCTTCCCCTCTCTCTAAAAATAAATAAAAATAAAATCTTTAAAAAAAATACAACATATGGAACTTTTTATGGTGTATATCTAGAGAAGTCCTTGCACAAAAAAATACCAATGATGTAAACTTCTAATTTAACAAGCTAAAAATATAAGACACAATTATGAAATAGACAACAAGCAGAAATGTATCCGAACTAATAATTCATGTCTTGAAATCACTGATAAAACTAACATCTCTTATCAACATAGGTGAAAAAATCCTCCATAAATGTTATCAGAACAATATAAAAAAGGATAATGTATCATTGAGGAGAGGAGTAGGGAATCCAAAGAAGACTAAAGTTGTTTCAGTCAGTGCAACTCTCCACATTAAGAGAATAAAGGAGACAAAACATATGATCAATTCAATGAACACAAAGAAAGGAGTTGACAAAGCAAAATTCCATCTTTCACAAATACAGCAAAATAGGAATAGTATGAAATTTTTCTCAATCTGATAAAGAACATATATGAACACCCTACTGTTGATATTATACTTTATGGTTAATAGTGAATGCTCTCTCCCTAGCATTTGGAAAAAGTAAAGGATGCCCATTCTTTTCTTCTACCATTCAAATGTGTGCTCTTGTTCATAGAATAATAACTGTGGCTGCTTATCACTGTAGCTGCTTATAGATGGTTTATGTAGGAAATCCTAAGCAATCTACTAAAAAAACTTTAATAATTATTACATAAACTTAATTTTTTTCATTTATAAGAGCATGTACAATAAATATTTAAGAATGATTTTAAGGAAAATTGACCAAGACATCCTCATGACAAACTACAGAACACTGCTGAGAAAAATTAAAGAAGAGCTATCTATGTGGTAATTTATACTATGTTCATGAATTGGAAGATTTAGTGTTGTTAAAATGTCCATTCTCTACACATTGATCTAGAGATTGAACGCAGTATCAGTTAAAATCTTAGAAATTTTTCTGTAGAAACTAAAATCACATTTAAAATATATCCAGAAATGCAAGCAACTAGAATGGTCAAACCAATTTGGGAGAAAAAACATATTAGAAGTACTTATACTGCTTGATTTAAAGGATTTTTGAAAAGGCTTTACAGTGATCCCTCACCTATCGTGGGAGTTATGTTCCAGAGACCCCCGCGATAGGTGAAAATCTGTGAAGTTGCAGCATTATATGTATTTTATTATTTATATATATATTTTAAGGCTTTATAAACCCTTCCCACACTCCTTTAAACCTTTCCCACTCTCTTATTAGCCTTTCCCATGCTCTTATAAACACTTCATATTCTCTTAAACACTTTCTACACTCTTAAACCTATGTAATTTTAACAACATATAAAATTCTATATGGGTACTCACCAGTGAAGTATACTACAACTTGAATGATGAAGATCATGAATTATGTAGCTGTGCAGTACTGATGGCAGTGAAGGTGATGATGATGAGATGAATGTACTGCACAGCCAAGAAGAGCATTACAGCTCTTCTGAAGGCACCACTTCATCAGGCACTTCATCAGGTGGTGCAGTATCTTCACCCTGGGTGGTAACTTCTATTTCCGCAAAAGGTATAGGCGTAACTGATCTCTTCATCCGAGTGATGAACATAGTTATGGGGAATTGCTGGCACTGCTTTTTCTTCTGAGTGAGAAGGTTTTTATAAACAGACATACCACTCTTGACTGTATTTATGAAGTGCAACAAACGAATCATCTGGGGGTCCCATTCTTCAGAAACTCGCTGAAGTTCTTTGGCCATTCTGACCATGGTTGAAAGATGATCAAGTGTTAGGCCAATCTCCTTCTCTTCTTCAAACAGTAGTGTGTCTTGTTCCTCATCCTCTTCTTCACTTGCTGACTTTGTCATCTCTGTCAGGTCTTTGTCCATCAACAGTTGTGAGTGGGTATCCACAAAGGCAGCTTCTCCATGCAGAGAAACACTCTTGAGTCCAAAGAATCTCTGAAATTTTTCAAACCAGCCCTTGTTGGCACTGAATGGGGTTGGTATGGTGGGAGAAGCACTTGACGGTCCTGTTTCTGTGTCATCATCCTCGTCTTCATCCTCACTTTCATCCTCATCACTGTCATAAACGTCAGCGCTTTCCACAAAATTATCATAAAGTTTCTTGGCCTTTATCTGGATGATATTGGTATCCAGCAAGATATTATTCTTCATGCAGTCATTTATCCACAGGGCCAATGCAGACTCCATCCTCACCATGGCCTTATTGCAGGAAGTGACCACCCTCTTTGCAGTCTTGTTAAAAGTCTTTGTTGCTGTAGACCTAATATTCGTCTCATCTTTCTTTATGTAGCAAACAGTAGATTCATTGATCCCATAATGGCGGCCTACAGCCACATAGCTTTTGCCTTCCTGTAACATGTCAAGAAGTTCTACCTTTTCTTTGATGGTAAGCATATTCCTCTGGAGCTTGGGTTCACTGCCAGAAACCTTAGAAGATGTGGAATGTTTGGGTGGCATCGAAGGGCTTGAAATAAATTCAAACTTTGATGAAAATTTCACAAAAACAGAACACCGCAGAGCAACACTACACGGAGCAATCAGACGTCGATACGAAGTGGACAAGGAGAGATGCTGAACATATGGGCGGGAGAGCAAACAGACTGATGCTACGGTCACTGAGCCAATCAGCACCCAGGATACAGAGCACAGTGCCGTGGCTGGTCACCTTCCATTCCATCAGCCAATAGTGTGCCATGTACAATCTCACGTTGGCAAACTTGCGCAAACGGTAGTGGTGTACTGCATTTCCATTGTGTACATTATGGTATTCATCCACTGATGAAATACATACTGTATTTTATTTTGACTTAATATTCTTTTAATATGTTTGAATTAACATTTTTTATATTTTTAAAAATTTTTAGGAAGAAATAATTAAAATCATAAATATTATATAAATACCTATATATCGCAAAATCCCACAATATAGCAAAAACTCCTTGATACAGAATTAGATACATATTCTTAAAAAACCCGCAATACAGTGAATCCGCAATAAATGAACCACGATATAGCGAGGGACAACTGTATTTATTGAAACTGTATGATATTTGGGTAAGGCTGAACACAAAAATCAATAGGACAAAATAAATATAATCACACATATATATGATCTTCACTCTGTTTTGTAAAAAGTCACCATATAATTCAATGGCTAAAGTTTATGTTTTTCTACAAATGATATTGAAAAACAGATTTCTGAAGGAAAAATAATGAACATTTACTCCACACTTTACCATATAGGAAATTAATTTGTAATTGACAATGAAACTTTTAGAAGAAAAGTTAGGAAAAATATTATGACCTTGCAATTAAAAACTTGCAGATGAATATTCACAGCATCTTTACTCATAGAAGCCAAAAAACTTGTTACATCCCAAATGTCCACCTGAGGTGAATGAATACACAAATTGTTGTACCTTCTACAGTATAATGCTACACAGTAATAAAAATAATAAAACAAAGTGGATGACTCCCCAAAACATGATGAGCTAAATAAGTAACACACAAATGCATACATACAATATAACTTGAAATTTGTGTAAACTTCAAGTACTAGGTAAAATAAGCCTAGGGTGATAGAAAGCAGATCTGTGGATTTCTGGGAAGAATGGGAGGTTGATTGACTGCAAAGGGAAATGATTTCTGAAGGATGTAAACAAATGTTAAAACTCAGCACACTGTTCACTTGAAATATGTGCATTTTATTACACTTTAATATAGTTAACTTCTAAAATTTTATTAAGCTTGAGAAGGGTATTAACTTCTCCATCTCAAATTAGTTATTTTATATTGCTGACTTGGTTTCCTTCTACAGAACATATCTTCTATTTTACACTGAAATTCAATGAGAAAAAATGTTAGAACATACTACTTTATAAATAACATTCCTGGAATGTTTTCTTCTAATAGTTAAGTATACATTTATTTTAATATCTTGTCAGCATTTAATACAAATGCAGTTGTACAGCCTACCTGTTTCAGTTCTTTTTTATATATCTTACACTTTTGCCTTGGAAACTAATTCACAGTCCTTACATATTATACTGTCCTCACTACTGTTTACATGGTTTGGTAATGAAATACAAAGATATACTTGATCTTGAATCTGTATCACACATTTTATTTCTAAGATAGTTTAGCCTCTTTCTTAACTTTATTCTCTTTCTCACACACATTTAAAACACATTCTGTAGACTGTGGTTTAATTCTATTATTTTGTACTTTGAGTTCCATTGATAAACAAGGTGTCAGGTCATGTTATCACTCAAAACGTGGTGTGGATGTTGAGACTCATGTAGTCACCCAAGAACCAAGAGGGTATGAAAAGCTTTATAACTCACATAATGAGGCTTTCTGGAGGAGAACAGAACAGGCTTCTCAAGCAGATTTGAAGTAGCTAGAGAAAACTCGGGAAGGAGAAAACTTCGTATTTCTGTGGCAGTGGGAGGATGGGGCTAGGGTGAAGGTTTTGCCTCAATCAAGGGTTTGTTGTGATTTGGCTTTCCACTGGAACTGAAGAAAAGCATACCCAAGCTCTCATCTCTTTACCAAGATGTGGAGCTAAAGGAAAAGAGAGAGGAATGGCTCTTGAAATCTGTCAGCAGATAACATAAAATATGGAGTCCGAGTCTTTGTTACAGAAAAAAAAGGAAACAAAAATTAGATATTATAAAAGTCAATGTGTACTTTAAGTACCTTAAATCAAGTAGATAGGCCTCAAAAGAGTTTTGTTTGTTTGTTTGGATTTTGTTTAAGTAAGTTCACCCCCCCAAAAAAAAATAGAATTTTACTTCCTGAGTACTAATTTGCCTCAACACTAAACAGGAAACACAATCTGGGCCACTCATGAGAGAGCATAGTCACCAGAAGACCATGGATAGGGTTTCTGGATCCTCTGAAATATCCCTATAAGCCTGAACAAGCCCTGTTTTACAAAATTCTGGCTGGTTAATTTCTATAGCCTTTTATACTTTTCTTTGAGTCTTTGAATCTAAGTTTATTTACTTAGTGTGTTGACACAATGGAATCTAGTCAGGGAGAGGAACTTTGAATCACAGTTATATAGGCAACTCTTTCTCTGCAACAAATTCAATTTACTGATGCATAAGCTATTTTCTATTTAGTGTACCATCTATGATAAGAACTTTCCATGTTTGTTTTTGTTCAGAATTGGCTACTTCACTGCTAGCTATATACACAGGAAGGAGTTTTTGTTGTTGCTGTTTCTTTTTTTTAAATCTGGAAGAAACCTCTAGCCATAAATTATTCGCTGGTGAGATCTAAGTTGTATTTGACATCTGCAAATATGAAAATAAAAATGACAAATACTCAAGTAGCAAACAAATTATGTGAGTTATAATAGGAAAGCAGAATAGGCCAGAAAATATGATGCATCATTTATCTTTCTTACCCTTAGCTGTGACTGGTCAAATATTCCTTGTTTCTATCTTTTTAAGGGAGACTTTTGAGAAACTCAATTGTTCATATAATTCATTTAATAGCAAGTTCAAATAGTAGGCAAAATTACACTTAAAAGGACAATATACAAATTTTAGCCCTGGCTGGTGTGGATCAGTGGATTGAGTCCCAGCCTGAGAACCAAAGGGTCGTGGTTTGATGCCCAGTCAGGACACATGTCTGGGTTGCAGGCCAGGTCCCCAGAAGGCATGTGAGAGGCAACCACACATTGACGTTTCTCTCCCTCTCTTTCTCCCTCCATTTCTCTCTCTCTAAAAATAAATAAATAAAATCTTTCTTTAAAAATGTGTTAAAAAAAAGGTAGCAATTAAAAAAAACAGAGAACTTCATAGTGTAAGTTTAACTTGAAGTATGTTCTGCCTAGAGTGTAAACTTTCAGGATGGGGAACATTTACAATAATATAGGACTGCATTTGTACTATTATAATCTATCTTTTCACAGTTTAAATTAAGGATAACTTTAGTTCTCATAATTCTTTCATTTGTTATCTCCATAGATTTTTACTGAGAACTTATCATGAGATAAACAAATACTTTACATGTGATTGAAAAAGAAAGGTAATCCATAGTCTCAAGGAATTTTCCAGAGAATTCATGGAGATAGAAAAGTAAATAGGCCATTGCAGCACAGAAAAATAAGCTCAATAATTACTAGAGACATTGTGCTATGGAAGCCTATAGAAGGGGACATTAATTTTATCTTGATATTTATTTTAAAGCAGTTATTTATTTAAAGCAGTTTTTAATATTTAATAATCTGGCTATATTTTATTCTTGTTTTAAAACCAGCAAGGATATTTCACAGCTTAAAATTTAATTTTAGATAATGAGATGCCAGATCTTCTTTATTAGCTTTGCTTTGTTAGGTAATTATTTATGTCAGCATTATATAAATACTATATACATTATACCCAAAGCATTCTAAATAAATAAACTTCAAACTTTGATATTCATAATTTTAATCATTTCAAACTATTATTAATATTTGCAGGGTTATCATAATCTGGATATATTTTATTCACATTTCTGAGGTACGTGAATAAAGGCACATAATATAGGAAGTGAAACTAAGCAACCCAAACCAAAGTATGTTATAAATCTTTATAATTGATTTGAAATGTACTTGAACTAGAACTTGTAACCATAGTTTTAAATCTCAGTATCAACTGAAGTGTAAATAAACCACAAATATTTCCTGCAGAGATATGTTATATTGGGGGATACCTTATTAATATTTTCAATAATATGAGTTTATTGCTTGTTTGTTTTGTGAGAAATAGTAAATTTAAAAAGTTATATATTTAACCAAAATTGTTTTTGCACAAAATAATGTAATTTTCCAGAAGTTTATTCTGTCATTTTCAGAAAATCAAATACTGTGAAAATTCAAATGAGCTCTCATCCTTGGGAACTGGTGACTTAGAGTACTTTTGAATAAAATATACTTTTTGGTTACCTGGAGTGAAAAGGCTCATGTTTGTGATGGAAGAAAGCACAAAGAAATGAGTAGCTTAGATAAGATTTAAAGCAAAAGTACTTGCATCACGAAGAAGACACATTGTTACCTACATAACTGGGAGCTTATTTTTGCTTAGGGAAGGGAGCTAGATTTCTAATTCCATGGGGGAAAATGTAGAGCCAGAATAAATGAAAGCCAGATTTTAACTTCTGCACTTGCCCAACACAACCAAAATTTCATAATCTAGAGCTTTATTGATACAGTGTGATAACCTTAATGATGTGGCCTTCCAGAGTCAATCATTATTTCACTTATAAAATATGTATTGAGTGATTACTGATGTTGCTGATGGAAATGGACTCTTTCACAGGGTGGCAAGGAAAGATTCCAGGGACCAGTATGGAGGTGTGGTCTTGTGATAAGGTTTATTGAAGTTGAAAAGGGCTGTCCTGGGTTCAGCTTTGTCCCACAGTAAAGAGTCCAATTGTGTATTCAGCAAGGCTAAAACAAAGGCCAGTGTCCAGAGCTTCTGTTTCATATTAGTCTTTTGGAGGCCACAAGTGCCTGCTAACTGGTCTCAGTGCCCATCCAGATAGCTTAATGCTGTTCTTGGCTGTGCTGCTATATGCAGGCTCATGCTTAGAGCCTATGCACAAAATAATGTAATTTTTATAGTCCACGTGGCTGCTAGGGCCACATGGTTATGGAGAGGGAACAAGCATGAGCAGATGGGCAAGCACAGGTAAGAGACAGAGAGAGTAGGGATTATATTATCTAGGGTTTTGGACAAGCCAGGAGCTTTTTCAAAATAACCAATCAACCTCCCAAGCTTTTGTGAGTTGCTAATGGGTTTACCCTCCCCCCCGCCTCCCCATTAGACTGACAGGTGTTTCTGATTAAGTACCGCCCACTACACCATTTTGACTTCTACTGTGCATGTGCTACCCCCAGCAATCCAGTGCAGGAGGGGGAAAGGGGAGGGCAGGGCTGCAATCCCCCTGAGTGTGTGAAGCTATTGTTTCCTGGTTAAGCAAATAGACTTATGCTCCCCGGTTGATTATGCTCAACAATGTCCAATTCCCTTTGTTTCTGCCTTATTACTAACTAGTTGACTACCTAGGTTAACACTATGTGCCATGACCTGTTCTAGGCACTTGAAACACATTGGTAAACATCATGATTAAACTTTTGTTTTGTAAACACATGTTAACTTTTCAGCAGGTGATTTTGTGATGATGTTAAATTCCAAACGTATTTCCAGGTAAGAAAGAGTTTGGTTTTACTTTCTACCTTCTTATCAAGGAAAAAATTCAAACACCATAGAATTAGAGAAAGCAGTAGAATAAACCCTTATGCACCTATCACACATATCAACAATTATATAACAAATATATAACAAAATTTATTTCATCCTTAACTGATGCAGACCCTGGTGTTGCAGCTGAGACACGAGATAAATTCACATGGACTGCTGAATCCTGTGGAGGAAAAGCAACGGCTCAGCCACTCTCTTAGGGGAGAGTGCCCTGACTCTTGCCTTTACAGGCTTCTATTGCTTTTCTGGGCACATTACATGGAGGATGGTTCTCATTTACTATGCACTGTAGGTGGTTACCTTTTACAGAAAACAAAGGAAAGGATGTTGCTAATTACATCAAGAAAGAAGGATATTTGCAAATGTAAAGGGAAAAGCGTTTGAACTGGTTACACTTATCCTTGGAAGGTTTAGCATAGACTTTAGGAAGTTATTTTAAAGATATGCAGTAAAACATTTGCTGCCTCAATTCAGGTTGAGGGAGTTTTAGCAAAAGCAAGTCTCAAAGCAGCCTAGATACAATGCAGGCCTGATTCCCCACGGGAGAACCCATCTGTGGGCGTGGGTCCTGTGTCACTCTCCACTGGTCCCTCCGAGTGGGAGCTGGGTCCACGCCATGTAGAAGGGTCTCCCATACTTAACACGCTCCTTCTCTTCTCATTTGTCACTAATTATTATTTTTATAATGTTTTATTGAAGAATCATAAACGTACAAAGTGTACATGTAATATCAATAATTTTTTACTAACTGAACACATTTGTGGAACCAGGACACACATCAAGAAATAGAATATTACCAATCCTCAGAAGAGCCCTCATTTTCCTAAGTATGCTATTTATCTAACAGAATAGATAAATTTCTGCCTATTATTGTTCTTTTTACAATTTAAATGAAATATATGTCATGGAAACTCATAGTATATACTATTTCATGTCTGGATTCTTTTGTTTTTGGTCCAATGTTATAATACTAATAATGTACCATGTGAATATACTATAATTTTTTGTCCATTCTATATTTAATTATTTGAACAGTTTCAGGTTAGGGATATTAAGAATAATACTTCCATGAACACTGTTTGGGCTAAAAATACAGGGTCTGGCCAAAGTAAGATCTGCTTAAGTGTGGTTTGTAAGGTAATAATATGGGTGTAATAATTCATAGTTTTAATCTGAACACTCCACCTAAAATGCCATTTAGTGTTCTTGAGTGTGATATTGTTGTTACAGAATTACATGCTTTTGATTTTGCAGTCAAAGGTTTTTGTAATTAAAAACAAAGGGTGTTACTTGTGCCAGGCCCTGCATATTGATATTTTTTTTCTCTTACCTTCTTAAGTTTTTCTGGCTAGGCTAATAACCAAATTAACAAAGACTAATTAACAGGAGAAAATCAAAGTTTTAATACACTGAGGCAACATTGCGTATCTAAGACATTTTGGACAAAGTAGAAACGCAGGACAAAGTATTAGGCTTCAGAAGTAACGATGCATGGTTTGCAGGTAGTTGAAGAAGAACAGAACATACGTGGCATGCAAATTCTTGCTAGGCATCTCAGAAACAATGAGATATGGCAGTTATCCAGTGACAGGCACCACATGAAGCCTTCTTATTTACCATACTTAATTAAATTAGCCTAAGGGGAAATATCCTAAAATCTCTTTCCTTAAGCAGGTTTCTCTATCTGAATCTCTTAGACAAGAAAGGATTGGTATAGAGGAATCCATGAAAGGTTCTCTGAGTCTTGTTTCTTAGTAAACAGTTTAAATCAATATCCCAAAAAAGCAGCTTCAGGATGACAAAACTTCGGTTTCTTCAAATGTATATATAAATTTTATACATTTCAGTGAAAAAATTATGCCAGCATATTCTTAAAAATGGAATCACTGTGTTACAGGATATGTGTGTGTATGATTTAGTAGATTCTATCACACTTATCCACTGTGGTTTACAACTTATTCTTCCACCAGCAGCGTACTTTTTCTCTTTTCTACATATCCTCATTAGGGCTTTTTGTGATTTGTTTTGATTTAGCTATTCTAATAGATGAGTAATACATCCTACTTGATTTTTTTTTTTTTTTTAAGTCCTCATCCAAGGACATTTTTTCATTGCTTTTTAGAAAGACAGTAAGGGAGAGAGGAAGGGAGAGAGAGACATTGATGTGAGAGAGGCATCGATTGGTTGCCTCCCATACACACCTGGATCGCAGATCAAACCCACAACGCAGGTATGTACCCTGACTAGGAATAGAACCCATAACCTTTCAGTTATGGAACAACACTCCAAACAAATGAGCCACACTGGCCACAGATCCTCCTCCTACTTCTTTGTCCTCGGTTTTTATTGTTTTCATCTTAGTCACTTGGGTATCTTCTTTTGTGAAAAGGTTTTTCAAATGTTATGACAATTTTTCTTTTTCATTCCTAATGATTCATAGTTATTTAAGTAATTTGCAGTTTTCAGACAGGATAGAAAGAAGTTACGAAAAAACTCAAAAGATGGAATGAGAAAGTAGGAGCCAACATCATAGATTGATGATAAGCCCATAGATCATCTCACCAGAGCTCCACCTCCACGCATGACCAAAGGGAAACAGTTTATGGCAGAAAAACCCTGTGGTGGTCACAGAAGTCAAAAACAAAATTGGCTAAAAACAGAACAATCCAAGATAAAAAAAAAAAAAAATTGACAAGAGACCAACCCCAAAGCCTATTATAACATCATTATACGGAAAGAAGACACCCTAAGTAAAAAGGGGGCCACATGAGGTGAATGCCATGACACTCCTGGAACAGACCATATTAAAAAAAAACCCTGTTCCAACCAGAAGGCAGTGTCAGAATTTGGTGCCAAAGAGCTCAGAAACAACCCACCCTGGGAAATATGTAAAATCCCAAGAACTGACTGGCCACATGTGCAATGCGCTCATGAGTTTGCCCATGTTCACCAAGTACATCTTTTCACTTCTTAGACTTCCTATACTCTTTGTCTCTACCTGAATAAAACCTGCTTTTGCGCTCACTCTGACTTATTCTTGAATCCTTTCCTGCAAAAGTGAAGAACTGGAGGTCCCTAACCATGCTCTGCAGTGTCAGCTGCCAAGATGGAACTGGTCTAGTGACAGTTCTTTATGTATTTTTCTTCCAAGATATAGGTTGCCTTTCAACTCTCTTAATAGTGTCATGATTAACAACAACTCTAGACTTTAATTTAGAGTAATCTATTTTTTTATAATTGGCACTTTTAATTTTTGGATTGAAAATATTTAACTATATTAATATGACAAAGATGCCCTTTGTTTCTTTCTCAAAACTAAATTTTACCTTATGCATTGATATTTATAATCCATTTGGATATACTATCCACACTGACTGGAATCTTTTAGAAACTTGTTAAGTGTTTCATTATCTTATTGATTATTTAGTTTAAAGACAGCCTGACTTTTTCAATAGACATGCACCAAAGTAAAAAGAAGTTTCCTCTCAATAACTTTAAAAAAAGAAGCAAAAAAGTAATGACTCTATAGCACCGAATAAAATTTAATGAGAATTACCATTAAATTTCTGTAAAAATAAAAATTAGAAACCCATGGATAGCAGATGAGACAAGTTGTAAGAGGTTGATTTTAAGCAATATGTTTAAGAATAGATGAAATGGAAATCTTACATTTATGGCTAAGGCTTCCAATTTTATTTGACATTTTATCAAGTGCCTTTATTATTATAATTATATAAAATCAGTCTTAGTGATATATAAAGTGTGCTGAAATAGGCAGTTGTCAAAGTGTGCCAAGATGCTTTAAGTTTAGAGGGCAGTAGACAGAAAAGGCCAGCTTAGCACCAGAGAAAGTTCTTTGCTCTTACCACATAATGAATTAGATTAAACTAAAATAATGGAATGACAGGTTAATGTCATAATCTTTTATGATAATAAGAGCACATCTATACGGAGAGATCTGTACATTTTTGGTCAGTTGACTATGTGTGAGAAATCTTATAAAGTAATGTATTCACTAGATACATAGTCACTGGCCTGCATATTGATGTCACACTGCCCCTTTATGAAAGGGATCACAAAGCTGCAGAACCCCTCTGGAAGAGATCATTGGACCAAGAAATGTGTCCCGGTACGTTGGATGTTTGTGAGTGTCTATATCTGAGTGACCATGATAATCAGGGTTGCCATGGGGAGGAGTACAAGAAGAAAGAGTTAGGTATACTTTCCCTTTTAGGCTGACTGCCATGTCTGATGAATACATCAACAATACTCCCACCCAGTTCTGAAGCAACTTTTACGCACACCAAAAGTTAAGGCTCACTGTGCTGAAGTACCATTAAAGACCCTGACTTGGGAAAATAGTGTGGTACTGTCCCTTCCCTACCTGTTAACACCGGGACCTTGACATAAGCATCTGAACCTTCTCTTCTTTTTGGTTACTTCAAAGGTTCATGAAAATAAATATAGTAGTAATTTCTTCTAAAAATACAGTATGTCACTCTGTCTGAGATTTCTACTAAGTTTATGGTTTATGAGGGGAAATAAGGTCACTTCTTTCCCCTCATAAGTTGAATAATACTGGTATGAATACTGATGTACCATTAATGAATCAAACGGTAATCTATGTATAATGTTTTGAGTAAACGCCATAGTTTTTGCCAGAGCATCTACACCATTTTAGATTCCCATCCATCAGCAATACACAGAATTCAATTTTTTCACATCTACACCAGCACTTTTTTTTTCAAAATAGTCATTCCAGTGAGTGA
>PVJI01028048.1:0-16964 GCA_004026765.1 Micronycteris hirsuta
TGTTCCAGTTTCAGCACTCACTCACCCAATTTAACAGGACTTACAGATCAATGTAACTGACATTCTGGACCAAGAGAGCATGTTGCTAGAGAAAATTTCAGGGAATAAAATATACAAATCTTGCCTTCTTTTTATTTTTTAAAGATTGTATTTATTTATTTTTAGAGAGAGGGGCAGGGAGGAAGAAAGAGGGGAGAGAAACATCGATGTGTAAGAGAAACATCAGTTGGTTGCCTCTTGTATGGCCCCACCAGGGACCTGGCCCACAACCCAGGCACGTGCCCTGACTGGGAATCAAACCAGCGACCTTTTGCTTTCTGGGACAACACCCAACCCACTGAGCCATACCAGTCAGGGCCAAATGTTGCCTTTTTAATTAAAAAATATAAAATCTAACCCAGGAGCAAATATTTGAATTTGAGGAAACACACATATGACAATGGAAAATTAAAAGCAGATTCTCAGCAAGTGCAAGGGATTCTGAGCAGAGCACTGGAGTAATGACATGGGGTGAGCAGCTGGAGCTCGGTGCGGGCTCACAAGGGTGCTACACAAACTGCCACTGACGTTTGTCCCGGAATGAGGGAGACGGGCACGGTCACCCCCACCAGTCTGCATTTAGAGGATCCTCCTTTTTCTTTTCTTTTTTATTGTTGTCCAAGTACAGTTTTCTGCCTTTTCTTCCCACCCCTCCCCACCACCTCAGCCCTCCCCTCCCCCCTCCCCCATTTCCACCCCCCTTTGTTATTGTCCATGCATCCTTTATAATTGTTCCTGCGAACCCTTCACCCTCCCCGCCTATTATCCCCTCCCATCTCCCCTCTGGTCACTGTCAGCCTATTCTCAATTTCAGTGCCTTTGGTTATATTTTGCTTGCTTGTTTGTTTTGTTGATTAGTTTCCTGTTAAAGGTGAGATCATATGGCATTTGTCTTTCACTGCCTGGCTTATTTCACTTAGCATAATGCTCTCCAGTTCCATCCATGCTGTTGCAAAGGGTAGGAGCTCCTTCTTTCTGCTGCGTAGTATTCCATTGTGTAAATATACCATCATTTTTTGAGGATCCTCCTTTTTCAATTTAGACCCTGAGTCTACACAAATAGTCTAGACCTGAACTTTGATTCTTCACGTTAGGTAAGGATAATGGGGAGGAAGAAATAGAAAGGTACTAAAGAGAGAGATTACAGAATTTACCTAGACTTTAGTTTGTGTATGTGGTTGTCCGTGTTTGTGTGTAATTAAATTTTCTTCCTCATTGAAAATAACACTGTAAAAAAAATCCAAACAATTAACAAATACATAAAGTAAAAAATTTAATTGTCTTTCTCCCACATCCTACTTTCAAAAGGCAACATGATTAACCCACAGTATACACTTTCACAAACACTTTTCTCTGTGCTTTCACATACATGTTATGTATGCATGCTTATATATGGATAAGGAGTGGGAGAAAAAGCTTTATATCTGTTTCCAAAACTAGAATCATACTGCACATACCGTAGTGTAACTCTCTGT
The DNA here is from genome assembly GCA_004026765.1 of Micronycteris hirsuta. Taxonomy (NCBI): domain Eukaryota; kingdom Metazoa; phylum Chordata; class Mammalia; order Chiroptera; family Phyllostomidae; genus Micronycteris; species Micronycteris hirsuta. Next base: position 1,515 of record PVJI01028048.1, read on the forward strand.
TTTCACAGCATGAACACCATTCTGTGTCCATTCATGGAAATCTACTCCATTTTTTTAATGCTTTGAAAACATAGAATAAATATTCCATAGATTGAAAGTACCATAATTTATGTAAAGAACTCTAGATTAATGGGCCTTTAGATTGTTTCCAACTTTTTGTCATCAGTATCACAAGCAATGCAGCCTGGTAAATTTATATAGCAATGCCTGCAAGTAGTGTAAGTATTTCTGTAGGACCAATTCTTGTGAGAACTGCTGGGTCATCATGTCCCCTCACATTGTGAAGGCAAAGCCAGAGACAGCAGATGTAGCCTGATTTCTCCCACTCTCCTGCGAACAGCACCTTAGCAGAGGAATTCAGGATACACAGGCAGAGAAGCGGGCTACCCCTCTGATACGGTGGATGTCTCTAAAAGCTTTCTTAGCTAGAACGAATGTCTTCCCTGACCTGTCCAAAACCTGAGAATTCCTGGGAAAAAACTGAAGTCCTTAAAACTGAGTAGCCTTCTGCATCTCCTCTTCAGTGGAGTGATGGCCTCACACAATTCGAGGGTGGTAATATCCTCTATAGCTGAAACGTTGGCAGGAATTTGTGTATCTAATTTAATCAGCACATGTTTCCCTTTTAGGGTACTAGGTTAATTTGCCTTTTTAAACCTGAGGGTGTTGTGATACCTAAGAATCACTCTTACAGTAATACCATATTTTCCCCAACACATGATAGCTTGATATTTTAGATGCATGGGCTTCTTTTGGAATAGCCTCTCACCTCGCCCCCCCCCCCACCTGTCCAGTGAGTCAGGCACAGCAAAGAGTAGGTTGATTTTATGAATGAGAAAATCGAGGCTCAGAAATGCTAATAGGCTAGTCTGGGACACACGAGACATACTGTCAGAATTTCTCAGTGATGAGTTCATTACATGCTAGGTTCACAAGCTATTGAAAATGGGACTGAATTTGAACTGATCTTATGAGATATCCTGAAAGATTTCTGGGTGTTTTGCTTAAACACTGCTGTTTTCTCCTTACTCAGTTCTTCAAATATGACAGTGTTCTGTTTATTTACTTTTTTCTTATAAAATCAAAGCATTTTAATTATATTAATTAAAAGTTCTAACTAGCCTCATTATGCTTAAACTGAGTTTTTACTCTACTAAAAACACTATGACTAAAGCACAGATCTATGCAAGTTTATCACCAACGGATACATCAGCCCAGTTAACAAGGCAGGCTGGTGCCGCTGGCAATAACACTAACAAGTGTTAGCCTTTCCATCATTGGTCATCCAGCAAGACTTACTCATGCTAACTCATTTAATCCTCACTATAACTCTACGAAGTGAGTTGTGTTATTATCTCCCTTTTGTACACAAAGAAAATTAAGTGCTGAGCCATTGAGTAACTTATCCAGCGTCATTAGCAAGGAAGTGGAAGAGGTGGGTTATAACTCCCTTGGTCCAGCTCTACCACCCGTGCTCTGAAATCACAGGGCTACGCCACAATGTCAGATGGTAGTTTCTCACTGTCCTGTGTCATGCTCAAGTGCTTCAGAAAACTAGTGGCCTCAGGAAGCAAATACTTTAAATTGTAATTTGTATACAGTAAATTCAATATAAACATAACTCTGGCCAGCCCAGAGAAACCAAAAAGACATTTGTAAAAATTCAATTTCCTCAAGACCCCTACTCTTAGTTGAAAGTGACCGAATGTGACTCTATCATACTTTAGCTTTCATTGACTTTCCTGTGAGCCAAGAAAAATAATGGAAGGAATTCATTCAATTTTATTAGATTAATATTCCCTAGTGATCTGTACAATAGGCCACTCATTCTTACCCACTGGTTCAAATTTCATCTAAATGTGGCCTTTACAACAACATTCTCCTTTTATCTAAAGTAGTGTTTAGTTACATAGTTGTAGGAAACTTTTGTTCTTTTTCGTTTGAGGCTTAATAGGCTTAACTATGTTTTTATCAGCAACAGTCATATTTCAAAGCATTTTTATGGAGTATTCAATATCATAACAAACTTGAGATCTAATCTTGACAATGCCACTAAAATTTAATCAAAAATTCTTAAACCTACTGGAGTCATTACATATAGTCTTTAGCCACAGTGCCTGGGTTCAAATACTAGCTCTGCTACGTACCAGCTCTGTGCTCTTGAGCAAATTACTCAATTGTTTTGTGGCTTTACTTCCTCATCTATAGTATGATTTGACATTAATATTAGTCAAGGTTCTACAGAGACAAGGAACCAATATGATGTACATAGATCCAAATGTAGACAGAGATTTACTATGAGACATTGGCTTATGCAGTTATGGAGGATGCAATGTCTCGTGACCTGCCGTCTACAACCTGGAGGCCCAGGAAAACTGCTGGGGTTGTTCCGATGAAACTCAAGGATTGAGAACCAGGGCGGCGGGGGCGGGGGCAATGATGTAAGTCCCAGACCAAGTCTGAAAGCCCAAGAACCAGGAGTGACCATATCTAAGCACAGTAGACATGAGATGTCCCAGCCCAAGCGAAAAAGGCAAATTCACCCTTCCTCTGTTTCTTTCTTTTTTTAATATTTAATCTTTATTGTATTTTTTCCATTACCATTTATTCCCCTTATTTCCCCATACCCCCAGCAATCACCACACTGTTGTCAACGTCAATGAGTCCTTTTTCCTTTTTGCTCAATCTCTTCACCCCATAACCGCCCCCCTGCCACTAGCTCTCATCTCTCCATCTATGAGCCTCTCTCTGTTTTGCTTGTTAGTGCAGTTTTTTCATTAGACTCTCCATCTTAGTGAAATCATATGGTATATGTCTTTCTCTGACTGGCTTATTTAACTTAGTATAATGTTCTCCAAGTCCATCTATACTATTATAAAGGGTAAAATTTTCTTTTTTTACAGCTGAGTAAAATTCCATTGTGTAAATGTCCCATAGTTGTTTTATCCACTCATCTATTGATGGACACTTGGGCTGCTTCCATATCTTGGCAATTGTAAATAACGCTGCAATGAACATAGGGGTGCTTATGTTCTTTCCAATTAATGTCTTGAGTTCCTTTAGGTATATTCCCAGAAGTGAGATCACTGGGTCAAAAGGCAGATCCATTTTTAATTGTTTGAGGTGTCTCCACACTGCTTTCCACAGGGGCTGCACCAGTCCGCATTCCCACCAACAGTGCAAAAGAGTTGCCCATTCTCCACATCCTCGCCAGCACTTGTTGTTTGTTGATTTATTGATGACAGCCATTCTGACAGGTGTGAGATGGAATCTCACTGTGGTTTTAATTTGCATTTCTGATTATTAGTGATGTTGAGCATCTTTTCATATCTCAGTTGGCCATCTATATGTCCTCTTTGGAGAATTGCCTATTCAGATCCTTTTCCCATTTTTTTAATTGGGTTGTTTGGATTTTGGGATTGAATTTTGTAAGTACTTTATAAATTTTTGATATTAAGCCCTTAACAGATGTATCAGCAAATATGTTCTCCCATTCTGTGAGTTGTGTTTTTATTTTATTGATGTTTTCCTTTGCTGTGCAAAAACTTTTTAGTTTGATGTCATCCCATTTATTTATTTATTTTCTTTTGTTTTCCTTGCCTAGGGAAATAATGTCTGAACAAAAATTACTATGAGCAGTGTTCCAGATTTTGCTGCTTATGTTTTCTTCTAGGATTTGTATGGTTTAGAGTCTAACATTTAAGTATTTAATCCATTTTGAATTTACTCTTGCATATAATGCAAGAAGGTGGTCTAGTTTCATTTTTCTGTAGATATCTGTCCAGTTTTCCCAATACCATTTATTGAATAAACTATCATTAGTCTATTGTATGTGCATGCCTCCTCTGTCAAATGTTAATTGACTGTAAAAGTATGGGTTTATTTCTGGGTTCTCCATTCTGTTCCATTGATCTACGTGTCTGTTTTGATGCCAGTACCAGGTTGTTTTGCTTACTATGGCCTTGTAGTATAGTTTCATATTAAGTAATGTGGCTCTTCCAATTTTATTCTTCTTTCTCAGGATTGCCATTGCTATATGGGGTCTTTTGTGGTTCCATATAAATGTTTGAAATATTTGTTCTAGTTCTGTGATATGTCATTGGAATCTTGATATGAATTGCGTTGAGTCTATTGATTGCTTTGGGTAGTATGGACATTTTAAAGATGTTAATGCTTCATATCCATGAACATGTTATGTGTTTCCACTTAATTGTATCTTCTCCAATTTCTTTCTTCAATGTCTTATAATTTCCATGTACAAGTCTTTTACCTCCTTGGTTTGGTTTATTTCTCAGTATTTCATCCTTTTTGAAGCAACTTTGAGTGGGATTGTTTTCTTTTTCCTTTTCTGTTAGTTCATCACTGGTATATAATAATGCAATTGATTTCTGGATATTTATTTTGTATCTTTCTAATTTGCTGAATTCATTTATCAGTGCTAGTAGTTTCTTGGTGGAATCTTTAGGGTTCTCTATGTACAGTATCATGTCATCTGCAAATAAAGACAGTTTTACTTCTTCCTTGCCAATTTGGATGCCTTTTATTTCTTCTCCTTGTCTGGTTTCTGTATCTAGGACTTCCAGTACTATGTTGAATAAGAGAGGTGAAAGTAGACATCCCTATCTTGTTCCCAATCTTAAAGGAATATTTGTACTTTTTGCCCATTGAGTATGATGCTAGCAGTGGGTTTGTCAAAAATGGCCTGTATTATATTTAAGTATGTTCTCTCTACTCCCACTTTGCTGAGAGTTTTTAATCATAAATGGGTGTCAGATTTTATCAAAAGCTTTTCCTGAATCTATTGATATGATCATGTAGTTTTTATCCTTCATTTTATTTATGTGGTAAATCACACTGATTGATTTGCAAATGTATCAACTTTCAATTTCCAGAATAAACCCACTTGACCATGGTGCATAATCTTTTTGACACATTGCTGTATTTGGTTTGCTAATATATTGTTGAGGATTTTAGCATCTGTATTCATCAGGGATATTGGCCTATAATTTTCTTTCTTTGTAGTGTCTTTATGTGGTTTTTGAATTAGGATAATTCTGGCCTGGTAAAATGAGTTTGGGAGCCTTCCCTCCTCTTGAGTTTTATGAAATAGTTTGGGAAGCAGGGGTATTAGTTCTTCTATGAATGTTTGGTAAAGTTTACCTATGAAGCCATCTGGTCCAGGGCATTTGTGTGTTGGGAGGGTTTTTTTTTTTTTTTTTTTTTTACTACTGTTTCAATTTCATTAGGTGTAATCTGTCTATTCAGATTCTCTAATTATTTCCAACTTATTTTTGCAAGATTCTGTGTTTCTAGGAATTTATCCATTTCATCCAAGTTGTCTGGTTTGTTGGCATATAATTGTTCATAATATTTTCTTACAGTCCTTTGTATTTCTTTGGTGTCAGTTGTTATGTCTTCTCTTTCATTGTTGTTTTTATTTATTTGGGTCCTCTTTTTTTTTCTTGATGAGTCTGGTTAAAGGTTTGTGAATCTTGTTCATCTTTTAAAAGAACCAGCTCTTGAATTCATTCATCTTTTGTATCTTTTTTTAGACTATTTCATTTATTTCTGCTCTAATCTTTATTATTTCTTTCTTCTACTCACTTTGGGCTTTGTTTTCCTTTTTCAAGTTTAAGTGTGAAGTTAGATTGTTTATTTGAACTTTTTCTTGTTTATTTGAGAGAGGCCTGTAATGCTATGAATTTTCCTCTTAGGATTGCTTTCCCTGAGTCCCACAGATTTTGGGTTGTTGTGTCATCATTTTCATTTGTTTCAAAATATCTTTTGATTTCTTCCTTGATCTTGGTGTCGACCTATTCATTGTTTAATAACATGTTATTTAACTTTCATGTCTTTATGTGTTTTTCAGTGTTCTTCTTGTGATTGATTTCTAGTTTCATAGCATTGTGTTCAGAGAAGATGCTTGATATGATTTCAATCTTCTTAAATTTATTGAGACTTGTTTTGTGTCCTAATATGTGGTCTATTTTAGAAAATGTTCCATGTGCACTTCAAAAGTATGTATAATCTGCTGCTTTGGGGTGAAATGCTCTGAAGATATCAATTAAATCCATTTGATCTAGTGTGTTGCTTAAGACCACTGTCTTGTTGATTTTCTGCCTGGTAGATGTATCCATGGAAGTCAATGGGGTGTTAACAATCCCCCACTATAACTATTTCTGTCCATCTCTCCTCTTATATCCATCAAAATTGCTTTACATATTTAGGTGCTCCTATGTTGAGTGCATAAATGTTTACTAGGGTTATGTCCTTTTGTTGGATTGTTCCCTTTACCATTATGTAGTGTCCTTCTTTATCTCTTACTATTGCCTTGATTTTAAAGTCTATATATTGTTGGATATAAGTACTGCTACCCCTGCTTTTATTTTTCTTTTCCATTTGCATGAAATAGCTTTTTCCAACTGTTTACTTTTAGTCTGTGTATATCATTTGATCTGAGGTCGATCTCTTGGTGGTAGCATTATCCATTCAGTTACCCCATGTCTTTTGGTTGGAGTGTTTAAACCATTTATATTTAAGATGATTATTGATAGATATGTATGTAGTGCCATTTTATTCTTTGACTGTTTTCCTCTTTTTTTCTCTCTCTCTCTTTTTATTCTCCTTCTTCTTAAAACAAACCCTTTAACATTTGTTTGATGTTAACAAACTCATTTGGCTTTTTCTTGTCTGGGAAGCTCCTTATTTCTCCTTCAATGATAGCCTGGTTGAGTAAAGTGGCCTTGGATGTAGGTCCTTGCTTTTCATCACTTTGAATACTTCATGGCACTCTCTTTTGTCCTGAAATGTTTCTGTTGAGTAATCAGATGCCAGTCTAATTGATGCTCCCTTGTAGGTAAGTACCTGTTTTCTCCTGCAGCTGTTAGGATTCTCTCCTTATCTTTAAGCCTCATCATTTTCATTATGATGTGTTGACTTAGGCCTCTTTGGGTCCAACTTGTTTGGGACTCTGAACTTCCTGGACTTGTGTGGCTTTTTACTTCACCGGATTAGGGAAGTTTTTAGTTATTATTTCTTCAAAAGCGTTCTCAACCCTTGCTCACTCTCTTTTTCTGGTATTCCCATGATGTGGATGTTGTTATGTTTCATGTTGTCCATAATATTTCTTAAGCTCTCCTTATTTTTTAAAACTGTTTTTTTTTTTCTTTTTGCTGCTCTGCCTGGGTGTTTTTTTCTGCCTTGTTTTTCAAAACACTGATTCTATCATCTGCTTCATCAAACCTATTGTTTATTCCTTCCAGTGTATTATTTATCTCAGATAATGCATTCTTTATTTCTGACTGTCCTTTTTTATGGTTTCCATGTCTTTTTTCATGCTCTTGAATAGCCTTATAATCATTACTCTAAAGAGTATATGAGTAGAATGAGTATATGTATTACTCATTCAATCCTAACAACTACTGAATACTCTAAAGAGTAATGATTACTCTAGAGTAATCTATCATTACTCCAGCTGATAGATTGCTTACTTCCATTTCATCTAGTTATTCTTCTGGAGAATTGTCTTCTTTCATTTGGGGCCTGTTTCTTTGTCTTCCCATTTTGATCATTTCTTTGTATTTTCTGCCTTAGGTGTTAAACTAATCAGTCATTAAACTGATCAGTCATTAATCTGCTTAAGTGCCACAGGGTGGGTCTGGATAATTCCTGCAGGCAGGGCTATTGGTTCCCCTTAAGCTGATGCCACTTGGAGAGGAATGCTCTGCCTGGGTAAGATGCTTCTGCAGTATGGAGAATGACTCAACATAGGGATTCTGGCAGTTGTTCCTTCAGTTCTCTCCCAACAGCCACCATCCCCAGACTCTCCTTAAGCGGCTCTAATCCACTCTGCCCTCCTTACGCCAGAGTCCAGGGTAAGTGGCTGCAAATGAAATTTTGTGTGTTGGCCTTTTAAGAGGCTCTGTGTGTCTCCGGCCACCTCTCCCTGGCAGACAGAAACTCTGCTGCTTTTCAGAGCTGGGAGTTACCTGGGTTTCTTCCTGGCTCTGCTGCTGTAGGCTGGGGAGCCCAGCTTGGGATTTAAACCCCACACTTCACAGGGGGAACCCCTGGCTGCTGAAATATCCCTCTGGCACCTCAGCTGCAGACCATGGGAGCCCAGCCAGCCCTTTCACGCCTCTTCCCCCCTCCCTATCAGTCACATTATGGTGAAGTGGTTTCTTCTGTCTGTCTGTTGTTATAAGGCTCCATATAGTGTTCAGTTGGTTATTCTGGATGATTTCCCTACAATGTAGTTGCAATTCCAGATTGGTCCTGGGAGAAAGTTAGTGTGGCTTCCACTTACTCCTTCACAATCTTGGATCAAACTCCTCTGTTTCTTTGTTCTACTCAGGCCCTCAAAAATTAGATGATGCCCACCACATCAGGTAAAGCAATCTTCTTCACCTGGTCTACTGATTCAAATGCTAATCTCTTCCAGAAAAATCCTCACAGAAATACCCATAAATAATGTCTTATTTGCTATCTGGGCATCCCTTAGCCCAGTTAAGTTGACACATGAAAAGGCTGAGAATTTATTGAATGTTTACTATGCCAGAAACTGGTCAAATCTCTTTATGTGTATTACTCATTCAATCCTAACAACTACTGAGTACTAATATTATCCCCAATTTAGTGATGAGGAAACAGACACAGAATGGTTAAGGAACTTGTCTAAAGAAATAATCAAAAGCAAGTAAGCAGTAGAATCTGGACATGAACTTAACCTATCTAGTTATAAATCTGCAGTCTTAGTTGCTGCTACATGCTGCATTTTTGAAAATCTGTTTGAAACAGCAACAAACTTCAAAATCCACCTTTCAAAGGCAAACATGCTCTCCTGTGGTTTTCCCACTCAGATCTTCTGTCTATGAGTAGCCAGACCAACTCGAGTTTGCCATTCAGATGGCCCTCGTGGTCTATCCACATAGACTATGATTAAGATGGCTTAAACATCATATTGATTTATTTCTGTAACTCCAGCTCATCCAAATCCCTTTGTCTGCCACCAGATTAATACCATTTGTTCCAGTAGGTGCTTGGTAAGGTCTCATGACAGAACAAAATTCCTTACTACAAACCCATGCAGTAATGAAAGCACTGTAAAAGTTCCCACCCCCCGCCCCTGAGACAAAATTTTATATCAGATGCTCAAAGGAGAAAGACTGTGAAGTAAAATCTTACAATAAAAATTCTAAATCTCAAAGACATTTTTTAAAATATTCAATTATTTATGGTTAGTTTTATAGGAAAAAAGACAAAAAAGAGCAAAAATAGAAATTTTCATTGTTATTTTGGATGTGACAGATACTTTATTTTCATTACTCTCAAGCCTTTAAACCAAAATACATAAGCAGATCAACTTAGAGGACAATATTTCAAAATATATTTTGCTGTTTGCTATAATAAAACTCAACTTTCTCTTTTCCTTTTCATAAAACCAGTTAGTTGCCCAAGTACAGTGCTCTGCATGCTACTTGAAGTGAATCAAATCCTTTCAAGAAGAAAGCTTTGATTTTTGGAAAAACTGTGGAAAGTCATTTTTTAAAGGCTAAATATTGTATACTAAATTTTGATCAGTCTTTGTGATTATATAACAGTTTTTTGGTGAAAAATCATGCTTCTTGTATGAAGCTTTAAAGAAACAAAATGAATAAAAACAATATGTTCTGGGCTGATGAGAAATTATATGTTTAAAAGCACTGGTTAGTACTTCTAAGGAAGCATTTCAAATCCTCCATAATACAGAGACTCCAGCTAAGCCTAGAATTGGCAACTGCAGAAGCATGATGTGAGAATTCTGAAACACCTATCTACCTCTAAAAGAAGTACATAGAAGCTTAAAATCATAGAATCTCAAGTTTTGAAGAAATGTGATGGTCAAATACTGCAATCAATCTGTCTATGTTTTAACTCTCTCGCTCTATAGTCCAAAGATGTCACCACCAGCCTTTGAATCACACCTCTGTTGACAAGAAACTTTCTTCTTCTTTAAGATCTAAATGCTATACAGTCATTTCTCATAAGGACCAACTTTAAGACATTTTCTAGCTCACAAGTGTTTCATTTATATTTGTATCCTCAATGCCTAGTAAAAAAAAAAAACATAGACATACAAGTGCTCCATGAAGATGCTGGAATTGAATCGAAATGGATTTCCTTGGGTCATATACGACCTTCATGTTTTATCTCCCCAACTAGATTGTAAACTCTATGAGGTATCTTGTTTCATATGTCTTTGTATCTTCTGCATCCTATAACATTCTACATAGAACATCCTAAATAACTATTTGTTGAATTAAGAATGTGAATCAATGAATGAATGAATGAATGAATGAATGAATGAATGAATGAATGAATGAATCTTACTTCTAGGCCATTCTCCAGGAACATGTTTTTATACTGCTTTTCAAAATCAGGGACTAACATTTAGATTCTGTTTACAAGACTTCAAAGAATAACTTCAATTACAATTTTCCCATAACTAGAAATTTCTTCACAAGTAGCCTATAAAAATGTTTATTAAAACTGGTACTTAGCTCCTTGATCTTTGAAGCTGTTTATTTCCTTTTTAGGAGTATGCAGGGTATTAAATATATAGTTTAATAGAATTGAAGGGCTTTTCTATATATTATTTGTCTATTACTGTATTTTGAATTTATAAATATAACAGATTGAAAAAATTTAAAAGCAAAACTAGATTTTCATCTCTAATGAGATTTTCATGTTCTTTTTGTACTCAGGGGAGACACTGAATATGAAAATGAGCAATTGAAACTGAATAGAATAAAAAATGTGGTATAGAGTATAAGAGTTCTAAAAAGGACTTTATCTTTTCAGCATAATATATAGAAGTCTTTGGTTAAATGTTTCTGAAAATATAGAAGTTGACATTTAATTATGCACACTTCAAGCTTTGTCACTTTAGTTGGTTTGATGGAATAGTACATACACAAAGTATGCCCTTGTTCAAATTCTGAGTCTGCTACAAACAAGCTGGGTGATGTTGGACAAGTTGTTAAAACTCTCTGTGCCTCAGTTTTCTCCCTGTAAAGATAATTTTTGATGATTAATACATATAAAGTATTTAGCAGGGTGGAAGTGATCCATAATTATCAGCTATTATTAATACACTCACAGGGAATATTGCATGGCTACTGAAAGAAAAAAATGATTTCAAAATACTATTACTAACATTTATGCAATTAGAAAGGGCATATACTTTCAAATCAGCCACTTTATGAAGCTGTTTAATTATGTAGGAAATATTGCCTTTACTCAATTAATTTTGGAAGTTTTTTTGAAATTATCTTAAGACTACTTTATAAGAAACTTAAAGCAGACTTAACATTATACTTTGCTTTTTTTAAGAAGTAGTAAAATCCCACCATATTACTCAACTTATTCACAAGACTTGGCTGTGAATAACTTTGAGATGTTTATAGAAACCTAACTATTTACCAAAGAAAAGAACTTTCCATCATTGGTAAGAATCAAGACAAGATTCTGAAAATGCAGAAATTGATTACAGAAGGTATTTTGCACAATGGTGTTATTATTAAATTTAATGTCTGTTACCCTAAGAATTTCTAAAGCTTAATGATATATATTTGGCCATATAAGTTTTATGAATATTTACTTTATTATATATTTGATGTACATGTTTTTATACATAGTGCTTTATTATTAAATATTGTATTTTATTATTATGTAGGAAAAGTAAGTGTTTAAGGCATGATTAGTAAAAACCAAGATGGATGGTAGGAGGGTCAGGTCCTGTGCATGCCTGAACTCTCTGTTCAGGCTCTAACACACATTGGAGTGGTCCAGGAAGCTTGTCCAAGTGCCAGAGATTACCTTTTATTTTGCCCAGGAGGGCAAAAATACAGCAGGAAAAGCAAAACCCTTTCTAGACCCTGACACTCTCATATACACTGGGGAATGAAATTCTCTCCTGTATACGCATATAAGAGTTTCCTCACCTTAATTTCTTAAGTATAGGTTAGAAGTCAAAGAGCGGTCTTCATTTCCACATCTGTTCTCAGTCACCAGGTGTTGGATATGAAAACTGTTTTGCAGAAACAGAAGAATTGTGTTTCAGAGTACAGGCTTTTTACCTTCTTGGTTAGATTTATTCCTAGGTACTTTATTTTTCTTGTTGCTATAGCAAATAGGATTTTTTCCTGCTTTTTATTTCTGATATTTTATTGTCAGTGTACAAAAATGCCTTTGATTTCTGAATATTGACTTTGTATGCCGCTGTTTTGCCAAATTCACTTATTAGGTTGAGCAGTGTTTTGGTGGAGTCTATAGGATTTTTCTATGTACACTATTATGTCATTTGCAAACAATGACAGTTTTGCTTCCTCCTTTCCAATTTGGATGCCTTTTATTTCTTTTTCTTGTCTGATCACTGTGGCTAGAACTTCCAATACTATGTTGAATAGAAGTGGTGAAAGTGGACACACTTGTCTTGTTCCTGATCTTAGTGGGAAAGATTTTAGTTTTTGCCCATTGAGTATGATGTTGCCTGTAGGTTTCTCATATATGGCTTTTGTTATGTTGAGGTATGCTCCCTCTACTCCCACTTTGCTGAGTGTTTTTATCATAAATGGATGCTGTACCTTATCCAATGCTTTTTCTGCATCTATTGATATGACCATGTGATTTTTGTCTTTTTGTTTGTGTGATATATTAACATTTAGTGATTTGTGAGTATTGCACCATCCTTGCATCGCTGGGATGAACCCTACTTGATCATAGTGTATGGTCTTTTTATTTTTTTTATTTTTTTAAATTTTTAATTATTTTATTGTTGTTCAATTACAGTTGTCTGCATTTACCCTCCCCCCCCACCACAGGCAAACCCACCTCCCTCCCGTGCTTCCACCCTCCCCCTTGGTTTTGTCCATGTGTCCTTTATAGCAGTTCCTGAATACTCTTGTCCCCATTCTCCCCTTTCCTCTCCCCTCTGGTTACTGTCTGAATGTTCTAAACTTCAACGTCTCTGGTTATACATTTTTTTTTTCTGGTTGTATTTTGCTTGCTTACCTCACAAGCGTCTTGGCTGTGACTGCTCTGCATTCCCCGGTGGCTGATCTGGCCTCGGTGCCTTCGCTCCTGAGTCCTTATATAATAAAACCTTTTAACATTTCATATAGTAGAGGCTGCCTGATGATGTACTCCTTGAACTTGACCTTATCTGAGAAGCACTTTATCTGCCCTTCCATTCTAAATGAAAGTTTTGCTGGATAGACTATTCTTGGTTGTAGGTTCTTGCTTTTCATGATTTGAAATATTTCTCTCCAGCCCCTTCTTGCTTGGAAGGTCTCCTTTGAGTAATCCACTGACAGTCTTATGGGAATTCCTTTGTAGGTAACTGTCTCCTTTTCTCTTGCTGCTTGCAAGATTTTCTCCTTATTCTTAATCTTGGGTAATGTAATTATGATGTGCCTTGGTGTGTTCCTCTTTGGGTCCCACTTCTTCGGGGTTCTCTGAGCTTCTTGGATTTCCAGGAAGCCTATTTCCTCTGCCAGATCTGGGAAGTTCTCGTTCATTATCTGTTCAAAAATAGGTTCAATTCCTTGGTGAACTTCTTGTCCTTCTGGCAGCCCTATGATCCAGATATTGGGTCATTTACAAACATCTCTGAGGTTCCTGAGTCCCTCCTCAGTTTTTTGAATTCTTGTTTCTTCCTTCTGGTCTGCGCTATTGGTTTGAGTCCCAGCTTCCTTTTTTTCCCTACTGGTTCCCTGTAGATCATCTCTCATTATCTTTATTGTGTTCTTCATTTGTTCATTTATTTGCAACCACCTTTCTTCCAGTTTTGTTAGCATTTTGATTACCAGCGTTTTAAAGTGAGCATCTGATAGGTTGACTATGTCGTCATCCGTTAGTTGTAATTTGTTCTGATCTGTCATTTTGGCCATTTTCATTCTTTTTATCTCGGAGCACTTGTCGGATTCTTAGGTGTTCGCTGGTGCCTGGCAACCTGGGTTACTTTTTTTGTGACATTTCCTCTGGGGGCAGGGCCTGGGAGGGAGCAATGGCGACCGCCGATCCCCGCCAGCTCCCAATTACCCTTCGCTCCCTAGTTCCTTACTGCCTCCTCCGCCAGTCTTGGCCCTGCTGGTTCCCACTGTCCTCTCTGGTTACATCGCCGGCCTGCGAGGTTCACCCGTTGTTCGGGGTCGTGTTTTGTTTAGGCGCTCGCAGTGTGAGTCCCTCCGGGCAAACTGCCTTTCACTCTGCTCCTCTGCTCGGTTCTGCCCCACTTACCAGCCTGGATGTACTTCCTCTCCCACTTCCTGGTGTCAGACTTCGCTTCAGTTCATTTCTGTCTGTTCTGGTTGTTTATTTTTCGCTATCGAGTTCATTGTTTAAACTCTGGTTGTGTGGCGGCGAAGTTTGTGTACCTACGCCGCCATCTTGGGGGAAGTCCGAGCATCCTGTATGGTCTTTTTAATGTACTGCTGGAGAAGGTAAAAAGACCTGTACTCAAAAAATTATACAACACTGAAGAAAGAAATCAAAGAAGACACAAACAAATGGAAGCATATACCATGGATTAGAATTAACATAATCAAAATGTCCATACTACCCAAAGCAATTTATAGATTCAGTGCAATCCCTGTTAACACATTTCATACCACATAGAAATCTCTAAGACACATGCCAGGGACTGAAGGTTTTTGGGCAAACTGCATGTTAATTATATCATCTCATGATGCGGTCCTTAACAGATGGCGTGTAAAACATGAGAAAACTCGTGAGTGGTACAAAAAGTGTTAAAATATCAATGACATATCTGACAGATATAGAATAAACATTTCAAAAATGTATATAGAACCACAAATGACCCCAAATAGCCACAGAAATTTTGAGAAAGAACAAAGTAGAAGGGATCAAAATACCTAATATCAAACTATAATACAAGGCCACTGTAATCAAAACAGTCTGGTACTGGCATAAGAATAGATGCATAGATCAATGGAAGAGGATAGAGAGTAGAAATAAACCCAAGTCTCTATGGTCAAATTAATATTCAACAAAGGGGGCAGAAGCATAAAATGGAGTAAAAATAGTCTCTTCAACAAATGGTGCTGGGAGATCTGAACAGCTACATGCAAAAAAATAAAATTCAACCACCAACTTACACCATATACAAAAATAAACTCAAGATGGATAAAAGACTTAACTATAAGTTGTGACTCCATAAAAGTCCTACAGGAGAACATAGGCAAGAAAATCTCAGACTTCCTAAGATGGCGGCATAGGTGAATGCACCGTACCGCCTCGCACAGCCAAACAAGGGGAAAAAACAGAAATCTACATATCCAAAAACAGCCAGATCTGACAGAAAATCATATTGAGAGGAAGTCCGACAACCAAAGAATTAAAGAAAATACATTCATCAAGTTTGGTGAGCCAGAAGGTGCAGAGCGAAGGGAG
>PVJI01028049.1:0-16960 GCA_004026765.1 Micronycteris hirsuta
GTGATGATGATGATGGTGGTGGTGGTGGTGATGATAGTTACCATAACAATACTACAGATTTGTATTTTGTGCCTTTCTTAGCTTTTTGACAATAGCCTTCACCCCAGCTGTCCCTCCTCATTCTTGGTGGGGGCGTGTCATTGTCTGCGCACTTCTGGCTAACCGAGTGCATGCTGCGTGTCACGGCCCCTGACAGGCGCTCTGCGTACAGCCTTCCGACCTGCAGCTGGCCCCGCGGACGTGGGGACACCCACTGGCAGGTGGACAGAGACTTGGCTGGGCCACGGGTGTCGGGGCTGGGGCGGCTTCTGGGGCGCTGAGTGGTGCCGGTAAATGGCTGTGAGCGTGATTCGCCAACGGCTCTGCCCTCAGTTTTCGCTCTCGGTCACAGCCCCGCCCTCAGGTCTGACCAGCCCCAGGGCAGGGACGGAGCATCGTTCTGGGAGGGTTCGCCACCTTGGCTGACGTGCTGTCTCTCAGCCCGGGGTACAGCAAGCCCACCCGGTCCCATTCCCCCCAACGAGGGCAAGGTATTGAAGGGAGCTAGCGGCTGGGGGAGGGGGAGCAGGCAGCCGGAGGCAGGAGGGGAAGGGGTGGGACCTGTGGCAGTGCACAGAGCTGTCCCACAGCAGATGGATGCCCCAGGTGGCCTCAGGAAGCCAAAGGAGCCCGAGATGGAGTTTGTCTCTGGAGAAACCGATTTCCAGCCTTCTGGAGTTACCTTCTCGTTAAAGAAGGGATTACCTGCCTTGGAGGGGATTCCTGTTGGAGGGTGTTGGGGCAGACTTCCTTCGGGGCTGGCGGCCGGTTACAGGGCCTTTTTAGGGGACAGGGATGGGCTCAACTCCATGCACAGCAAGGAAAGGGGGCGGTTCTATAGCCAGGGAGCAGAGTGGAAAATGACGAGGAGGGGACGTCCGAGGAGGGAGGGATTCTGGCTACGCCCAGAGGCAGGGCCGGCGTGGTGACGCAGCGCCCGAGGATGGCGCAGCGTGAGCAAGTGGCTCAGACATCGAGGACGATCAGACATCGAGGGAGAAGGGTCCTAGTGACTCTGCTAAAATGAGACATTTCCGAGACGTACACAGCAGCCCACCAGGCAGGGCTCGTGGAGGGTGGAGTTCAGAGGAGCCCGACCGGAGTTTGGGCCCAGAGACTCTGCCAGGACTGGGGTGCTTGGGATTCTTGTGGGCTCCTCGTCCCTGGGCAGGGGAGGCGGCTGC
Organism: Micronycteris hirsuta; assembly: GCA_004026765.1. Taxonomy (NCBI): domain Eukaryota; kingdom Metazoa; phylum Chordata; class Mammalia; order Chiroptera; family Phyllostomidae; genus Micronycteris; species Micronycteris hirsuta. Next base: position 1,224 of record PVJI01028049.1, read on the forward strand.
ACAGCCGAGCTGGGGGACGTTGCGTGGTTTCGCCTTGAGCAGGGGTTCAGACCTCATGGCCTCCGGGCCCCAGGGCAGTGGGCCCTTCAGGGCCGTGCGTTGGAACAGGGGCGGAGGGAGCCCCGGAGCGCGCTCAGAAGTGCTGCCGGCAGCCTTGTCACCGACCCGCTCCCCGTGGAGCCTCTCAGAGCGGTGCCAGGGGCTTGCAGCGCTGGCTCTGGGGAAAGCGAGCTTCGCCTTGCTGTCTGCTGGCCGAGATGTCCAGGTGGGCTCTGTCATCTCCACTGGCTCACGGACAGATGGCCACGCTGGTGTCTTTGACTAGTAAGTTTTCAGGTGTTCGGGGGCTGCTCTCAGCGGAGTCTCGGGTCTCTAGGCAGACAGCCGCGTGCGGTGGCCTGTGGCCCACAGCCCATGGCCCACGGCCCACGCGGGGCCCCAGGCGCACGGTGGCCGCCCCAGTCCCTTTCACTTTGGCCGAGACCATGTCCTCACTGGAAGAAATCGGGCAAACCCGACGTGGGCTTGCTTCGCGGTCACGGGTAACGGCAGCGCCTGGACATGGATGAGGGGACAACCGCCCACGTCTCTGTCCGAGGAAGCCACGGCCCATGCCCTTGATGCCTGGTCAGATCCCTGCGTGGTGCAGTGACATCTGCGCCTGGCCCTTGGTTTCCTCTGGTCTTGCCCCCCAGGGAGACAGTTACTTGGGGGTCTTCAGGCTGAATGAACTTTGAGAACCGTATCTGCAGACTCGCCGAACGAAGGCCTACACACCTACGTTCTAGAGAATTTCTCGTACTGAAATGTGCTCCCTTCCTCCGTCTCATTTCAGACGAAGAAGGTGGTCGAGGAGAAGGGGATGCTCGTCCCGAGACCCTCCTCGGCTGTCGTCTATGAAAGGGGCTCTGGGGGGGTGGGCCGGTCCTGCCCCCCACCGCCCCCGCCGCCACCGGCTTCGCGCCCTGTCCCTTCCCACCGCGTCGGGCGCGTTATTTCTCTACTGTCGTGACGGATGACACTTGCCTTTTGTCACACAGTCACGAGTCCCACACTTACGCTGGTCTTAGGCTGCAGTGAAATAGAGTCAATTGTCACCTTCACTGTTTTGCTGTGGTTTCTCTCCTTTCTCACCAGAATTACATTCCTGGATCTTGGATATTGCAAGGGGTCTGACGCTCGGTGTGATTTCTGAGTGCGGGTCTCGTGGAGAAAGGAGGTCGTCTCTGCAGATCTCGTCGGCCGGTCTGTCCTCTCGCAGAACTGAGTGATTCTGGGGACCGAGGCTGGGGGAGGGGCTCTCTGCCCTCACGGCCCCCGTGCAGGCTTTCCGCGTGCTCGGAGGGGTTGGTGGGGTTATCGGGTGGGGTTGGCGGGGCGACTGGGCAGGAGTGTGCCCTGGCTTCTCCTCCCCCGGAACTCGGCGGCGCTTCGCTCCTTCCAGCCGGCTTCCTTTCGGTCTGTCCCCACCGTCTCCTGCGGAGTCTGCGGGCTTTTCCTCTGTGGTTTGGTTCCCCGTTCACCGACACCATTGCCGGCCGTCAGACTTCTTCCTTTGTTCTGTTATTTCCTCAAAAGCCTGAAATCATCGTAGTTACATTTTATTTCATTCTGTTTTTGCAGCGGTGCACACCTCACGCCTTCTTCCAGGACTGACTGTCTGCCTTGTAGGAGCCGCCCTTTGGGCGGTGGGGGGCGCACAGATCGGGGAGGGACCAGCTCTGCCGCCGCCTCTCTGAGCCCCGCCGCCCTGCCCTCTCCGTGTGCCCGGCCCTGTGTCCCCGGGGCTCTCAGAGCCACTCGGAGGCCCGGAGATTCTGGGGTCCTCGATGGCAGCAATTTCCCGATAACCCCCACCTGCCCTTTGCCCCCTGCTCCCCCTTCCTCTCCTCTGTCATATCTGACCCAGATCTCTCTCTTTGTGACCGCGGGTGACTCACGTGTCCCTGTTCCCCTGGGTCTTTCCTGGTTTTTGCACAGAAAGCCCCATGTCCTGGGACCGTTCTGTCCTGGGCACAATGGGTGGACGGTTCCGGCTGAGCCCCGCGCAGGGGCTGGTCACGGTCGGGGTGCCCCGGGCCGGCCGGGTCCTTCCGGGTTCACGGTACAGCACCTCGAGCGCGAGTCTGCGGCTTCTGTGAGATTTGGGGGCAGACAGGCCTGGAGCGGGCCCTGCTCGGGGCTCCCTGGCTTCTCAGCCCCGACCCCCATCTGCCTGTTTCTCTCCTCCCTCCTCCTGGAAACGCGGCGAGCCAGGTCTTTTGGGTTTTTTTCTTTGCAGAATGAGATTTTATAGCCCCAGCCTTCCTGCCTAAATTAACAGCATCCATATGGTTTTGCACTTAAAATATGCCAGTTCCTACAATTCCAAAAGACATTTCTCTTAAGATTTTGATATTTACTATGGTTTAAGTTTTATTTTTCGTCCAAGCCATAAAAAGCCCTCCTCCTCCCCAGCGAGCTGTTTGCATCTGCTGGGCGCGCTGGCGCATTGGGAGTCGGGGCCACGCCCCAGGGTTTCTGGCCACTTCACCTTCTGCCGGCCTTTTCCTGCGCACGGAGGGCCGGGGACGGAGCAGGGGGCGTGGACCAAGGGCGGCTGGTGGCGTGGTGGTCCTGGCGGCCACGTCACGGTGACACAGGAACGGCGGGGATGGCGCGGGGACAGCCAGCCGGACGCTGAGGGTGTTGAAGGTAACAGAGGTGAAGTCACAACGTGCCTCTCGAGCTGTGGGGGCTTCTTTTTCCCTGACAGAAACTGCTGGACGTGCCAGTGACCGGGTGCCCACAGGCCCCGTTGGTAACCTGACAAAGCCAAACGGCCCGAGAAGGGCACCTGGGAGGAAGCCCAGGGACTGGCCAGGGCCGGACGAAGGGGTGGCTGACCCCTGCAGAGGTCGCGGTGTGAGTGCCCCCCACCCTCCCAGCCTCCGGCACACGGAGGGCCCCGCTACCTCGGGCGCCCGAATGTGGTTTGATTATGGAGAGGGATTCAGCTGCCGCAGGATTAGCCCTGTCTCCCTGGGCTAATGGGGGCCATAAACGGTCCCGTATAAATCAGCAGTTGAGGAGCTAGGTCGGGCTGCGGGTTGGGCCGGGCCCCGCAGCTAATGAAACCGTAAACCGCGTGATCGATTAGGGGTGTTTGCCAAGGTTCATTAGTTTGTTTCCCTTGGTGTCCGACTCTGGAGGCCATGGGCCTGAGGGGACGTGCCTGCCCCCAGCGTGGTTTTCTGAGGACCTTTGCTCTGTGATGCTCCACGGACCCAAACTCAGAGTCCGGGCCCTCGTGCGTGGGAAGGCTGTCCACGCGGGGCAGAGAGGCGCTGGGCCTTGACGCCTCTGCCCCCCTCGGGCCCCCAGGCTGACTCTGCCCTGGACCCGCTGCCCTGCCCCATGCCAAGGGGAGGCTTCCATCTACCCTTTCCTACCAGACACCCTACACTCACCTGGGTTTACGTTGCTAAGGGCCTCAGGATGCCCTACACCACGGTGCCGTGGGCCACGGGCTGCTGTCTGGCTCTAGTCTCTGCTGCTAATATGGGTGTGGCCCCTGCCATGCATGCTTGGGGCCCCGTGGGAGGGAGGCCATGCTGCCTAGGCTCCGTGGACCCATTTCACACTCTGACCCACCTGGGGCTGCTCCAGGCCTTGGCATGGGACGTGGCTGTGCCCACAGAGCAGCCACGCTTAAGGAGCAGGGGCAGAGTGGCCTTGACGGCACTGTGGCCCACCTGCCAGGCCACCTCGGCACCAAGGTCAGCATGCCAGGCCCCGGGGCAGGACCCGGAGGAGCCGGGCTCCCAACTGGGCGGCATGTCCCGAGGTCTCCCAGCGCTGTGCCTACAGGGACTTGGTAGGTGCACCATGAGCCAGAGTTCAACATAGGCGCCAGCTGAGAGCATCCTGTCCTCCTCTGGGCACAGGCCCAGGAGGTTCAAGGTCAAGGCTGTCTGACCAGGGACAGGGTGCACCCCCGCAAACCATAACAGAGCTGTGGCTGGGCAGTGACGGCCACACTCACCCATCGCCCCCAGGGCGTGGCCTGGATGCTGGGTGCGCCCACCTCCCTCGGAGTGGCCGTGGCTGCGCCCGGGAGGGACGGCGGCCGTACCCAGAGTGACCTTCTCAGATGTCCATGCAGCACGTGCCGTCTGGTGATCGTTCCTTCTCAGGAAAACTCTGCTCCGGGACAGTGCGTCTGGCCACCGTCCTCGCACTACGCTGTGGGGGGCTGCCCCCACCCCAGCTGGACACTCTGATGGCAGACTCAGTGCCAGCCACCCCGTGGGTGCCACTCTGTGTGAGCATTGCTGGCACCCGAGAGAGTGTTTGGTAAAGAGTCTCACTCACAGCCCATTTAAACGCCGCCGCTCTGCTGTCTGGGACTCGGGAGTCGTTCCGGGCAGGTTCAGCGAGGAGAAGGGGGGGCTCAGGTGTGTCAAGCAGGGGCTTCCGTCAGGAAGTCAGAAGCTTTTCAGACCCCTGGAGGGGCTGGGGGTCTGCAGCTCAGGAGGAGGAACCGCTGACTGACAGTACCTTGGGGGAGGGGCCTGCACGTTACCGTGGAGACACCACTGTGACCTCAGTGCCCACCCACACACCTGCCCAACCTCACCTGTGGGTGCGGAGGCGAGGGGGGCTGACCGTCTCCAGAAGCTGTTGGGCCCAGTGGGGAGCCCCTGCACCTCCTGCGTGCCCCGAGGCAGCGGCGATCCCAGGAAGCCTCGCTCAGTCCCCTGAGCTGTCCTGAGGGTCAGAGCCACATCTGGCTCTAGGGACTCCGAGAAGGCGCGCCTCCAGAGGCACACTGATCCCCAGCTAACCATCGCGACACCCACCCCGCCTGAGGAAAGGACACGGCATCGGCGATTGTGACTGACGCCAACGCCACCGTCACCGCCATCATGGCCACCCCACTTCCTGCGACCGATCCTCTCTGGGCCAACGGGCCATGTTACCCGAATCTGGAAAGGGCCCTGGTGGTGGGGGAAGTGGGGAGGCCCCCACCCCCCAGGTGTGGGATTCGGGGCCAAGCAGCCCGCAGCTGCCCCCTCAGCGGACGGGAGCCGCCGTCCGGGACAGACTGTGAGGATGGGAGCCTGGGGCTGGTGACAGGGGCCCCGGCCCCCGGCAGGTGGACAGTCGACGTGGGACTCCCCTGTGCCTGTGTGAACAGGGGTCTGCAGCAGGTGGTCTACCCTGGCTCGTGCGACACCTCTGTCACCTTGAACCTGAGTTGCCCTGCTGGGCGTTCCCCTGACATGCGGGGCTGCGGGAGTCAGTAAAGAACAGCTCCTACTCGAGTGCCCACGGGCAACACGCAGGTCTGTGTGTCCAGGTGTCTGTCTGTCGCTGGACGGCGAAGTCGGGGTGGGCGGGAGCACGGGAGTGGCTCCGAGCCAGACCCTCACCGCGCTTCCTCTGCTTCCTCCTCTGCGGCTGCTGTCACGGAAGCCCAGCGCCCCTTTCTAAGAAAGTGAAAAGGTAACGATCAGCCCCTGTGGCGCGCATCACGCCTGTGATCACTCCTGAAGGTGGCTCCATGCGTTTCTTGGCCGGTCCTGACTCTTCCTGCGTGTCTGAGCAAACCGTGCCGCCCCCTCGTCGGCCCCCGGGGTCTCATTTTGCCCTCTTGGGGGCTGCTAGGAGCCCTTTGCATATTGAGGACCATAGCTGTTACACACCAGGGTGACATCTTTATTTTTGTTGTTTTTTATCTGAATTCCCTGTACGCGAACTCTGTAGCAGAATTTTTGAAGTCTGAACGGCTGGGCTCACCGTGAAGGGAGATTAGCCACGTCCATTCTGTTCTAGTCTCGCCGTTGAACCTCATTCACCCTGGCACACGGCTTGACCCACCGAAACCCGCTCTGGGATAAGCTCTGAGGTCGGGTCAGAGGTCGCCGGCCGCTGGTCCGGTCAGCCACCTCCCTGCCTCCCCGTCCCCGTGGGCCCCGGCGGATTCCCCCTCTCTCTGCCGACCTGCGCCCCAGCTGCCTCACTTAATTGTTTTAACTGATGATAAATCTTGTATTTGACCTGCAAATCTCTTTTCCATTATTCTCTGCTTTTTGCGGTGTTTATTGGCTGTTCTTAGCTATTTATTTTTCTGGGTAAATTTGAGAATCTTTTTGTCAAGATGTAGAAACGTTCTAATGGGATTTTGATTGCAATTACATGCAGTGCGTATTTGAGCTTGGGGAGGATCTAGCTGCAGCTGGGTCTGGAAGCTTCTCTTCAGCGTCTTCCATGCAGGATTCCGCTGCCAGGAGGCCGTCGGGGGGGGCACAGTGTGCCTGTTCCCCCCACAGCTGGGGCCAGCCAGGCCCCTCTCCCGCCAGGTGCGTGGGGCCCGCCACCCTCCTGTGGGCCCCCCGCCGCCCCCACGTGTCCGGGATTTGGAGCAGGAGCCAGCAGGGGGTCTCGGGTCATCTTCTTATTTCCCCGTACACATGGTGGGGGCCCCCCAGGCCGAGTATCTTAGAAGTTAACCCCGCAGCTCTGCTGGCAGCGAGACAGATAGTAACCCATGGCAACGGAGGGGGGAAGCTTGGAGGAGAAGGCCTTCCAAATCCCAAGGTCACCTGGCTGGTGGCAAGGTCGCCAGGACTCAGCACTGGCCTGTCTGTCTCAGAGGGCATCTCTCACTCGGTGGATCTCAGGCCGGCGTCGGGGGCAGTCGGAGCTGGGCCAGCAGGAGTGGAGGCTGGTGCTGCAGGAAGCCCGGCAGGTCCGGGGGCCGGGCTCCGGGGGTCTGTTCTTCACAGACGGACCGGGCCGCCTTCTCTCGCCGTGGTGCTCGGTGGCCGTCCACCCGGCGATGGTCCCGACCGCAAATTAACATCTTGGAGGGTTTCACAGAGGGTGGCCCCCGCCAGTCCCCGCTCTGCCCGGATGTCCTCCTGGCTGTGCCTCGGTCTTTCCCTGGGGAGGCCCCGTCCAGCGGGCTGCCGTCCCGACCTCCGGGAAGTCCTGTGGCCGCGGACACCGCGGAAGCTGCCTTATCATGCTGACGGGCGTCCCTCTGCCTTCCCAGAGGAGACCACCACGGCTTCAAAACCCAGTTTTCTACTCCCACCTACTGCCCCTTCCCAGGGGCCTTTGAAGCCCCAGCGCTTTGAGGAAGGAGGCCGCTCGTTTCCCGGAGAGACTGCGTCTCCAGAGCTGCGGACGTCTTTCCCGAGATGCCCTGACAGGTTTCGGTCGCCCGGGTGAGGCCATGTCTGCCGGTCAGGGGTCCGTCTGATCTCTATGGACTTGGCCTCTTTCCACGTTGAAGGAGGCGGCAGATTGGGCACAAGGTGGCGGGCGGCCTCCCTGGGACCAGATGAAGCGAGCTCTGGGCAGACACCCACGTCATAAGCTCACAGCTCAGAATTGGCTCAGGCCCCTGCAGGCACCAGTCACTGTGATGCAAATTCCAGAGAAAAGAGCCCCAGGTGTCCTGGCAGCTGGAAGTCCGCCTGCCTGCGCGGAGACCGGGAGAGGCCACCCCGGGCGAGGGAGCCAGGTTCCCGGGCTGACGGCAGGGGCCCGTCTTTCTCTTGTCCAGCCGTCACATCCCTCGCCCGAGGGGAGACGCCAGACTCCCAGTCCCGTGCCCCCTGTGAAGTCCATGGTCTCCGTCTCATTGGGTTTCAATAATCCTGTGCATATCCAGGCGTCAGCCTCTCCTGTTTTTTGTTTTTTTTTTTAAGAAGCAACCTTTTCCCCCCGAATCTGTCACCTGTTACTTAATGATACCCTTCGACTTTGAACCCAAACTGGAGCTGCTGGGGCAGGTGGCCCGTGGCTCTGGACCCTGCCCACCTGTCCGCTGCTCGCAGGGCCGACCCTGGCAGGGACGCCGCCCAGGAGCGCGGAGGCCCTTTCCTGGGAAGGAGGGGGGCAGGGTGGGGTCTGCCTGGGGCGCTGGGGGCCTCCGTTCGGTTCCTCAGCTGGCCTGTGGGGTGGGGTGCGCGCCCACGGAGCCCAGCCTTTCTTGGAGGGGGCCCTGAATAAACATGAGCCTGTGAAGGGGCTGCCGGCAGCTGGGCTTCTCCTGGCAAGTGTGACTCCCAGTCTGAGGGGGGTCTCGCTCTGATTTGAATCTTACATTGTTGATACTTTTTCCTTCTAAATGTCGTGTCATGAAGAGTCCAGAGGTCCAAAGACGTGTCCGAGAATTCATTCCTTTCCTTTTTTCTTTCTTTTTTTATAATTACTTTATTGTCGTTCAATGACAGTTGTCTGCATTTTCTCCCCTCCCCTCCCCGCCACCCCATCCAAACCGAGAATTCATTTCTGGCAGATAAAGTACCATCAGGGACTCTGGGGGCTCGGGAGGCACCTGGAACTCGCCTGCCTGACGTTAATCCGTGGGGAAACTGAGGCCCACAGCGGGGGGCGGCCAGCCTCCGGCAGCACCAGGGGTGCCGCTGCTGCTTTTAGAACAACACAGGTAAGGGCCGCGCAAGCCCTTCTGACCTGTCCTGACTCCGCCAGTCGCTGACTCATTCCACCAACAGCGGGGGCGCCGGCTGGCCCGCAAGAGAACAGCCCGGAGAGGGAAGCTTGGACCCACACTCTTTCCCATTGGGGTTGCGTGGCTGGGGGGCTGACGGTCACGGAGTTGGCTCGAGGGGCTGTGAGAAGCAGGGCTGGCCTGCTGCACCGGGGGAGGGGCCCACTGGGGTGTGTGGCCAAGACCACTGTCCACCTCTTTGCCCCTTCTGAGAAGAGCCTGCACTAGTTCCTGTGTCTCCTTGTGGGAGAAACACCCCCTCCTGTCTCCAAATTCTTGTTTATGAGTTTTCTCAGGTGCTGAGAGAGTCACGCCCAGGGAACCTTAGAGGGAGCAGACCCGAGGCTCACTCTGTGCTCAGAGGCCGGGCAGTTCCCCCTTTGGGGCCTCAGACCCCCAGTGAGGAGGGGGGTGGGCAGTACCAGGAGGCTGCAGGCTCTTTGCCCTGACGGACATTCACCAGCGGTCAGGTCTCTGCCTCCCGGGCGTGGTCTGTGCCCTCGGGGTCGTCCGTGCAGGGCCCGGAGCGTCGGGGCCTCCGCTGGGGCCACTCCTTCGGGCCTGGGCTCAGCGGGGCCCAGGGAAACTTCTGGGTGTCCGGGTCTGTGAGGCGGGTGCTGAGGCCCCCAGCCGCGTCCAGACAAGCATCGTGGGGGCGTTCTGACTGTTCTCCCCCCACCCCCATGAGAAGGCCGGGAAAGGAACGGGGAACCGGAATGAGAGAGCAGGGCTGGAGGGCACACCGGGGAGAGCAGCCACGGCGAAGTCTCTGAGACGCCCCAGCAGCCCCTCCTACCGCCACGGAAGGGGTTACGCAACCCCACCTCCCTGCGGAGCCTTGTCGCGGCGCGCTGGTAATTAAAGTGCATTCCAAAGGGACAGGTGGCCGCGCTGGTTGGCCTGGATGCTTTGTCCCCAAGAATCCCATTTGTGCTGCCTTATCAGGAGGCTGGAAGACCCGGCCAGCCTTGGGACTGGAGTAATTAAAGTATCTTTAATTGGAACATCCCATAATGCCCTCTGCACCGTGAAGTATAATTACCCGTCTATTCCAGGCACCCCTTTGGGGGCCGTGGAGAAGACCGGAATCTTCTCAGTTGGGAGAGGTTTTCAAAACGGAGCCTGGTGGGTCCTGCCCACGCTCCAGGGAGCCCCGCACGGCCTCTGTCTGCCGCCCCCGCCCCAGACACTCTCGCTGTAGCTTCTGCCCCGCGAGCCTTCGTGGTGGTCTCTGGGTTTTCACAGGGAGCCGGCGGGCTGGACCGGAGGGGACATGGAAGCTGGTGCCCTGGGCGGAGCCCCTGCGGTCTCCAGACCAGCGCGGCAGGGTGCCTCCCCGCCAGCAGCGCCCTAGGGCGTTTCTCTCGCACCCCCACTGGCCTTTCCCCACTCGGGAGAGTTTTGCCAGTGGCAAGGCTGGGGGTGAAGTGCAGCCTCGTGCTGCTGGGAAGCGGCCGCCCCGTGACTCCCGAGGAGGCCGCGTGTCTTCCTGACGTGGGCATCCACGTGCCCCTTCTCTGGGGTGCCTGCCGACACCCGCGCCCCCTGTGAAGTCCATGGTCTCGGTCTCATTGGGTTTCAATAATCCCATGCATATCCAGGCGTCAGCCTCTCCTGTTCTTTTTTTTTAAAGAAGCAACCTCCCCACCCCCCCAATCTGTCACCTGTTACTTAATGATGCCCTCCTTCCTCGAACCTGAACTGTCAATGGTGTTACGGTGGAATCCACCTGCTTTTGCCTTCGATTTTGCATTGTTCGGGGGCTGTGCAAGACACGCATACTGAATTCAAGGCGACGTTCTCTCCAGCGTTTATTCCGCCGTCGGCGTTCTGGTTCTCAACCCACGCAGGGGTCCTGCTCCTCGGGATGCGAGGGGCTCCAGGTCTGGTTCTGCGTGTGAGGTGGGCGAGCTCAGGCCACGTCGTCCTCCGTCAAAGGAGTCTGGGCCTGTCCTGTGGGCGGGAGACGTCCCCCTCTCGGAAAACGGGCCCGAACACACAGGCGTCTGCGGCAGACCCTCTGTCTCCTTCCACTTACGATTTCTGTGCCCAAACAGCGTTTTTAAAACAACTGGCGTTTTGTAGAGTTTTGTTACATCATGGAGGCCAGGTTCGCCCTCGTTCTCCTCCCTCTTTCTGAATTAGTTAATTTTGACAGACTTGCACGCCTCCCTGTGAGGTCAGACCGAGACTGTGAAGGGGCGAACAGTTCCGCTGAGCACTGCCACTGACGGCTCCCGAAAGCACGGCTTTTATGGGGACGTGGAATTGCCGTCGCTTCAAACATGAAGCGATCCCATCGTCAAATACGCTCTGCTTTCCCTTAATTCTAATCTTTTTTAATATCCTCGCATGAATTTTGAAACGTTCCCCATAAAGGTCTCATGAATTCTTCATTAGGCGTTTGCTCAGATGCGCTGCGGCTCTCCCGGCTACCGTGTGTCCCGTGGCTTCACCGCGGCGCGCTTCAGGGAGAAGTCGCCGGCGTCCGGCTGCACCGTTGCATCGTGACATGCGCCTCTGGGTCTGGGGGGCCTCTCGCCACGTCCGTTATTTCGTGGATCGATTCTGGAGTTTTCTATTTAGATGAGAAGTGCGTGTGCTCTTCCTGAGACGCTCTGCCCCTCCCGCTGGCCTTTCTCCCGGTGTCCCCTGGGCCGGGTGGGGCCAGGAGAGGGGACGGCGGTCGAGTTTTTCTGGATTCGGTCTGAGAGGCGCCCTGTCTCAGCTGAGTCCGCCGAGCATGGGGTTTGCTGCAGAGCCAGGGCACGTGGTTCTTCTCCAGGTGAGAGGTGCCCTTCGTTTCCGGTTGTCTGAGATTGCACAGGCAAGTGCCGTCGGCTGTGCCCAAGCGCGTCCTGGTTTTGCTTCTGCTGACCCAGTATACATATATGTGTATGAATTATACATGTAGACATATATATATATTTAGCTTAGTACCTCGGGGGGTAAGCTACATCCACAGATTTTCTGGTGTGAAACCGTCTTTTTATTCCTTTGCCAAATATTATTTTAAATGATGTATTATTTCTAACACAATGTCACAGCCAGTTTGCAGGCATGTAAATAAGACTATTCATCAGTGAAATGAGCTTCTGCTTTGCTTCTTGAAGTGGTTTTGTTTGTTTGTTTGTTTGTTTTTCTCAGCTTTGGCGTCAACCTAACACTAGGCCTTGCGGATTCATGGAACCCGTACCGCCCCCCCCCACCCCCCCATAGCCTGGAATGACCTGCTGCTCCGTGGACGGGACGGGATCCTGCCTCCATGGAACCTGCGAGGGTTCCGGGCCCGATGCCGCTGTTTCGTTCCCCCTCTCGGGGGAGGGTCAGTTCCCATCGCGCATCTTATACGGAGATTTCCCGTTTCTTCTTGCTGCCACTGCAAATATAAAACTTTTCTAGAAACGCACTCATTTGGCCTGTCTTCAAATTCATGCTTTTATTAAAACAAAAAGCAAACCCTGTTGTTTATGTGGTTGCTTTCTCTTTTGAATTCTGAATTTGTAAATCGGCATCTTTCCCTCATTGTAGTCATTGGATTGGCCAGAAAGTCTGTACATGTTACGAATCTTTTAAAGAAACAGCTTTGGGTTTGGTCAGGTGGCTCTATTTTATTGATTTTTGTCTGTACTTGGGTTTTCTTTGTTATAGTTCCTTTCTTCTTATTTAATTGGGTGGCTTCTGTCTCTTCTTCTGTCTTCTCCTTGAATGAGTGCTCGGCTCATTTCTTTGACTTTTCTTATTTCTGATAAATATATTTAAACACACGCAGCTGTCAGGGCAGCGTGGCTTCATTCCCTTATAATTCCCTCACTGCTTTCCCCTCTGGCCTGAAGTCTTTCCAGCAGGACGAGGCTACTGGTGTCAGGACACACGGCGGGCGCTGTGTTTGCCAGCGGCACCTCCCGTCCCCGGTGTCCGTCCGCCTGGCGGTGCGGCGCGCGCCAGGCAGCTCCGTGCTGGTCCCTCGCCCGCTGCCGGAGCCGCCTTCCGCCCGCGCGCGCACGCACGCATATATTCTGCTTTGAGGTTTTTATTAGCCTTGTCATTCAAATTTTATATGTAGTTATAGGTTTTTGGTTTTGACTTTTAAAAAAATTTTTTCCCTCGGATCTGCCCGCGTCTGAGGAGGCCCAGTTAGGACCCGAACAGTAAATCTCCCCGTCTCGGCGTCCCCTCGCAGCCCTGCCGGCGGGCGCGCTCTGTGTGGGGACACGGCCTTTTCGAGGCTTGTGTGTTCACAGCCGTTTCATCTTCGTGATCTATTGTTCTGTTTGTCAGGAGATGTCGCCGCTCTTTGTCACTGGGAGGTTATTTGCCTTAAAATCTATTTAGTCTAATCAAGAAAAGTGTTCCTTGTATGTCTGCAAATTTCTTACCGGCACAGCCTTCGCAAGCTCTCCGCACGCCTGGCTTTTCACGAGTTCTTTCACTGACTTAGGTAGATTTCCACACCCACTTTCATTTCTTGTTATACATCAATAAACCGGCATCCCGGGCTTCCTGCGGGAACGGGCAGCAGCCCTGGGGCCACAATGGGGGTGAAGCCTTTGCAACCCCCCTTCCTTTCTTCCTTTCCTCCCCCCTTCTTCTTTGATTTCTGCTTTTTTCTGAATTACAATGGCTGCCCAGCAAAGGACACGCGGCCTGTGTGGGCTGGTAGACAAGTAAAAGGAGACACCCCCACCGCGGCCAGCACCGGACAGTGGAGCAGAATGCGCCACCGGCCGGAGCCCCGGGTGCCCGTGGCTCCAGGCGACAGCCGTCTGGCCCTTGTGATGCTCGGGCCCAGCCTGTTGTGCCCTCCCCCAGCGCCCAGCTCTCGCACATGAGTGGCCTGCCTGCGCCCTTCCCTGCGCACACACGGGTGGAGTCACACCTGTCCTCGAGCTGGCGTCTGTGTCTCCTTCCTCCCCAGCAGGGTCTCGCCGTTCCTGGTGCGCTGGCGCTGGGGACATGCTCTGCAGTGACGGCCACTGGCCCGCTGGGCGCAAGCTGGGTGCCCTGAGCAGCGCCACACGTGCGCCTCGCAGGACGAGCCCACGGGGTGCACGTGGACGCACACAGGGCCTGCCCGCCGAGGCTTTGCTGGGCGGGGACACACTGCCCCACGTGACGTCCCAATGCACACACCACCATGACCACGAGGGCCACTGCGCACACGCCTGGGCACCACCACGGCCACAAGGGCCACTGCGCACATGCCTGGGCACCGCCACGGCCACGAGGGCCACTGCGCACACGCCTGGGCACCACCACGGCCACCAGGGCCACCGTGCACATGCCTGAGCACCACCATGGCCACCAGGGCCACTGTGCACATGCCTAGGCACCACCACGGCCACAAGGGCCACTGTGCACATGCCTGGGCACCACCACGGCCACGAGGGCCACTGTGCACACGCCTGGGCACCGCCGCGGCCATGAAGGCCACTGCGCACATGCCTGGGCACCGCCACGGCCACAAGGGCCACTGGGCACCACCACGGCCACCAGGGCCACTGCACACACGCCTGGGCACCGCCATGGCCACAAGGGCCACCGCACACATGCCTGAGCACCACCATGGCCACGAGGGCCACTGTGCACTCGCCTGGGCACCACCACGGCCACCAGGGCCACCGTGCACACGCCTGGGGACCGCCACGACCACAGCCTGGCTTTCGCTAGAGGATTGACTGGTGTGTGTGCGTTTCAAACTGACCGTTCGACCTCGTGGGCCTGCGTTGGCCACGGCCGCGTCTCCAGCCCCGTCTGGGACACTATTTCTCATAGTCTGTCGCCCTTCCGTTTCTTCTTTTTAAGTGTCTGTTCCCGCCTTTGGCTCCTTTTTCTCAGCTGTTGTTAGTGTTACTGATTTGTGTGAGTTTGTTTGATGCTGTGGGTAGAAACTCCTTTTTCTGTCGGCGACAGGCCTGGGCTCCTGCTCGGCCCGCCCTGCGGGTCCCTCTGCGCAGGGCCTTTGAGGGCCGTGCTCCCGGCCCCGGCGTCAGGCCGCCGGGCAGCTGGGTGGCGCCGTCCGGGCATCACTTCCCTTCCGCATCTAAAACGATGGCACCCTTGTCCCGCCTGCGGTGCCGACCCGCATGACCCCCGCGAGCCGCTCCTTCAGGCTGTGACTGGCCTCCCCCCCGGTGGGCGTCAGTGCCTCTTCCTGTCCCTTCACATCTCGGTGGCCACCACGGCAGGTGTTTCTTGTAGCACTTAAATGGCAGGTGGCAGCGGGTCGCCGTGACCCCCTCCTCGTCCCAGACACCCCGGCGCGCGTCTGTCTGCAGCCTTGGTGCGGACGCGCCCTCCCTGCCTGGCTTCCTCCATGCGGGGACCGGAGGTGGCCTGGCTGTTGCAGACGCCACAGCCGAATCACTGATTTTGCGGATTAGGAAGAAAGAAAGCACAAAATGGAGGCGTGAAGGGGAACTTGTCACCTGGGGGCGAGGGGCGCTGTCCGCAGGCCTCCTCGCAGACCCTCTCTGCGCGGCTGGAACCATCAGCGCCCCTGGTTCTCTGGGCAGGGCACCGAGTCTGCGTCCTGACACCCAGCCCCGGGCCCCAAGCCTGGCCCCGCCCTGGGCAGGCCCCTCCCAGCTGCCTGCCAGCAGACCCCGTGACGAAGCCCTCCTGACGAAGGCTGAGCCCGGGCTGCCTGCCCGCATCTGGTCCGGTCTCCATCCCTGTGTCCGGCAGGCAGATCTGATGGTGGCCCCTCAGCTGGAGACCCCGAGCTGGCCCCTCTGGCTTCCTTTGTGGACTCTGACTCCTGACTGGGTCCCAGAGGCCCTTCCAGCCACTCCCGCCCACTTGCCTCCTGCCTGGCCCCAGCCCCTGCCCCCCCCCACCTCCAGCCACGGGAACCCTTTGCCTGCCTCTCTAATCGCCTGTGGGGCGGAAACAGCTTTCATTCCGTCCGTCACAGACAGTATTTTGAAAATTACAGCAAAAAGAAATTATTCAAAAAATGACATCCGAAGGCATACAAAACACAGACTCTACATTTTTATGATTAATTTCAACAGACATAAAATTACTCTGTCAATTTTCTACACACATTTCTAACCGCTTGCTCTCAGGTTTTGTCCCCTCTCATCGCAGATGTCACAGCGAGATTGGGGACGGGCACCCCCGCCCGGCAGACGGCCGGGGGAGGCGCTGATGGAGGGAGAGCTCCCGGAGGACCCCAGGCTCGCTCTGCCCCCAGGGTGGCTCCCCCCGCACCCCGCACCGGCGCCCT
>PVJI01028050.1:0-16968 GCA_004026765.1 Micronycteris hirsuta
GTGCCTATGGGAGGTAGGTGGCTGCAGGAGGAAGTTGGGAGGTGGTATCTATAGGCGTGGGTGAGAGGACATCACTGGACACCTACCGGCCCCTGCCCCTAGGTGTGCTGAGTGTTACAGCTCATTTTCTACTGGTCTTCACGTGGCCCTGTACCTGCTCTCAAGAAAATATGGCACGGGCTAGGGAAGAAGCAGGGGACAGCTGCCTGGTGTCTGGTCGAGAGCCATCACATATCATCAGAGTGTCTGTCAAGACCCCGCATGACTGCCAGGAATTTATGCTGGCAGAAAATAGCAGTGTCCGCCACTTTAAGAAACAGATCTCCAAACGCCTTCACTGTGACACTGACCGATTGGTGCTCATCTTCACTGGAAAGATCCTCCGGGACCAAGACATTCTGAGCCAGCGTGGCATTCTTGATGGAACTACGGTCCACTTGGTGGTGAGAAACCGTCTTTCCAGTCCCCGATCTCTGCCGGATCCCGTAGGCCACTGTACCCATCGTTCTGAAGCCTCCTCCTCAGACCGTGCTGGGATGGTAGCCAGGCTGGGCTGGCTAGCCCGGAGCTCACCTGACCTGGCTGACTTCTTTGGCCAGCTGGCTCAACTACTGATGGCCGCGCCTGAGCCTGTGGTGCAGTTCTTGGAAGATCCTCTAGTTCAAGGCCCGGCGAGCGAGAAACCAGCCAATACCAGCTATGTACCTGAATCCTCAAGGCCAGTACAGAAACCTGAGCCAGCTTTTAGGACTCCGGAAACCTTGCAGAAAACAGCTCAGCAACAGGAAGTCTTGCAGGCAGACAAGCGGGGGCTGGAGGCATTGAAGGCAGTGCCAGGTGGTGATAATGCTATGTGTCCGGTTTCCTCTGATATCCAGCAACTCATGCTCTTCACTCTTGCCCCACTGGTTGCTTCCAGAGGCCACAACCCAGGTTCAGAGCTTTGCAGAGGAGA
This sequence comes from Micronycteris hirsuta, assembly GCA_004026765.1. NCBI lineage: Eukaryota > Metazoa > Chordata > Mammalia > Chiroptera > Phyllostomidae > Micronycteris > Micronycteris hirsuta. Next base: position 956 of record PVJI01028050.1, read on the forward strand.
GGCCAATGCTCACAGCAATACTGACACCACCACTGCCATCCCCACTGCCTCTGTTCCCTCCAGGTCAATGGCACAGGAGGTCAGTGCAGGAATAGTTGCCCAGGCCAGGGGCATGGCCTCAAGCCAGGCGAATTCAGGGTGCAGGACCAGTATGCCAGACTCACACTCAGGCCAAGATCTTCCCTCCCAGGATGGCCAGCAGCCCACAGGGAAAGCCACTCTAACCAGTCAGCTGAGACCCTCACCCTCTGCCTTGCGTAGAGCCTTGCACGTCCTTCAGCAAAATCCAGCTCTGCTACACCAGCTGGCCACTGACAGCCCCCTGCGACATCATATACCACTACTTCCCATCCTCACCAACCCACGAGCACTGCAGGCATTAGTACAGATAGAAAAGGGCCTGCAGACACTGTCCAGGGAGGTACCTGATCTGGGACCATTTTTATGGGGCCCAGGTAAACTGCATGGGGCTACAGGAGCCCCTGAAACTAGGGATGCAGGACAGGGTCACAGAACAACCCCTGTGCAACCTGCCATGGCTGTTTTTCAGCTACTCCATGAACTGGCCAATGCCTGTTCCCAGTCTACCCAATCCTCACTATCATCATCCCTCCTCACTGAAAGCAGGTACCAGCAAGGACTGGAGCATCTGAAGGCCATGGGCTTTGCTAATCCTGATGCCAACCTGCAGGCCCTGATGGCCACAAGCGGAGACATCTATGCTGCCATTGGGAAGCTGCTGGAGGAACCAGAGGCCTAGGGCCTCCCAGCTGATACTCACAATGCACCATCTCATGGAGAAGGAGGAAAAGAAAGGGAAAGGGGAAGGGAGGGGAAGTAGCTTATTTTGGGAATTCCTCCTATTCAGATCATGTGCACACTGGTACAGCCCAAGCCTGTTCTACATTAAAAAGATTGCTTGCATCTCATGTGTGATGTCGCTTTGGGGATAGGCAGGCAAAGCGAATGTTGTTTGGGGGAGGACAGGATCATGTTAAATGGTCTTGGGTTTGCGCTTCACCCTCTCATACCCATAATCTCAGGATATTTTCCAAATTGGAACATGAAGTGGGGAAATCATATATTTTTCAGTATTTTTTCTTCCGCTCAGTTGGCAATCCAGTTCCTCACCAACATTACCATCATCACTATGAGCCACCTCTAATCCTACTCCAGAGACTGAAGGCATCCTGGGATTTGCCGCACCCCCAGCTCTGCCCCTCCCTCCCCCGCAAATCATGGCTTTCTTTATGGCCTCTGGAAGCTACCTACTGTTTGACCATTTTTCTCTGTCTTCAGGTCCAGTCTCTTCGTATTGCAGAAAAGATGTTTAACTTCTCCCTCAGCTAGAGCTCTTCCTTTGATACTTTCTTCCTGGGCCAGGGCCCTGCTTTTATGAGATCCACCCCCAACTGCTTCAGAAGCTCCATCCTCTCCTCCTATGCAGACTTCCTCCCTTTACACTACAATGCTTGACTCTGCTGCCTTACTGGTTACTGAACTTTATCTCTCCTTTTATCTTTGAATTTCTTGAAAGTGTCTGCCCTTCTAGGGATCATGTTTTACCACCCTCTGCAGTCTCTGACTTATCCCCAGTATGGGGCAGAAACTGTCTCAAAACTCTTTCTCATTCCTGATCTTTCCACATTTTTCTATGGAACTCCATATACTGACCTTTCTTTCTTCAAGCTGCTTCATTTAATCTATTTTTTATCCATTGTCTTACAGAATGGTACTTCATGGGAGTATGTTACACCAATTATTTTATTCATCCTTTAAAGGGTTTGGCCATTTCCTTGGTTTTTGCCACATTTCTAACAATGTGGTTCCCAGAGCTGAATGTACTTTCCACAACTTACTAGCCTTCCCTTGGGATGTCCCAGAGGAAACTCTGGCTCAGCATATCCAAATATAGCTTAGCTGATTTTCCCTGACTCCCACTCCTACTTTAAATTCTGTAGTCCCAATGTCTTAGTGAAAGTCATCAATACTTTTCAAACCCACCCATTATTTTCTGTACAATTCTGCTCCATCAGTGAGGTGACTCATGGCAGATGGGGCATGTGCTTTATTTAGTTTGTAATTCTCCTCAGACCACACAGTTGGTGATTGACAGAGAGAAGTAAACCCAAGCTCTTTGATTCCAGAGTTTGTCCTCTTAGCTTTACACGCCCCCCCCCCCCACCAGGTTCAATTTGTTCTCATAGAGTCAGTGAGCAGAAAGTGTGTCCCATGTGGCCCAGACACAGAGGAAAGGTACAACTTGGGTTTCCTTCATTTAGAAAGGAAAAGTTCAGAGAATAATCCAAATCACGATGAAGAAATTGCATGTTCCTACCAATAACAAGCACAAATAAAATCAAAATAAAATAATGCAGCAATCAAGTAGGAGGCAGAGGGAGGTGGTAGGGAGAGTTTCCTCAGGGCTCAGAGAAAAGGATTTTTCTTTTCTAATAGTACATTACAAGAATGTGAAAGAGAGAGAGAGAGAGAGAGAGAGAGAGAGAGAGAGAGAGAGAGAGAGAGAGAGAGAGTGTGTGTGTTGTAAGAGAGGCATATGGATCGATTTGAAAGTGGCAGGGTGAATTCTAGTCCTGGAGTTGGGCTATGACATTGGGGAAAACTCAGCAGGGTGGCTGCTCAGGACCTTGCCAGAGCTAAAGTCCAGTTCAAAGTATCTCCTGCAGCGCAAATTGAAAGAGCTAGACTCTGGGCTAAAAGAAATAAGAATATCCAATATAGAAGGACTCCCTGGTTAGGCTTTTTGTAAACTCTTCTCTGAAATTTGGTAATTACACTGATTCCTATGCAAGGATATGACTTGCAAAGTGGCCCAGCGGAAAGGTTGCTTAGGTCTCTAGCAGGGCCATGCTCACAGAGCAGGCTGAATAATTTGTACATCATTCATGATTGGTGACTTCTGTCTACCCTCAGAAGTCAGATTCCCTTAATGTGTGTTCTTAAGAATGGATGATTCTGAACACTGGGCTGTGGTGATCAGGAAAGTGTCAGTGGGAAAACATTGCTTTCTCCTATTAACCACTAACTTCACTTTACTTCAGCCTTGAGTCAAAACTGATTGAAGATTCTTAACACACACAGACCAGACACAAGGAAACTTCAGAGGCGATGGATGGTTTAATACGTTGACTGAGGTGACAGCATCATGGGAGCATGCATGTGTCCAAACACAACAGGTATACACTATACATGTACAGTGTGTGTATATCAATTTTACTTCAGTAAAGCCATTAAAAAACTGATTGAGATTGATGCATCACTGCTTCAATAAATTCATAAAACTTGTAAGGGTTACACATTTTTTCTGGTCTTGGTCTGGCTTTGCAGACCCTTAGGAATCTAATCTCATCCAGCTTCCTCAGGATCTTCCAGCAATGCTCTTCGTTGGCTGTTCCTATACAGTTGTCCTGTCCCTCCTTCTCTCCCAGTTCCTGACCTACCCCTTTGCTCTCTCTCCTCTGAGCTCCTCTGAGGCCACAGACATGGCAGGTCCCTGAGGGCAAACTTGCCTCTGCAGCTACACTTGAACTTTTCTATGGCCAGAACTGACATTTCTCCTTTTGTCTCACCAAACTGAAATCCTGAGTAAAAAACTCTTTCCTCTCTCCTGATCCTTGTGGATGTGCCTTCATCTGATTGGCCCAGTGTACTATAAAATAAACAAAGTCTAATTGTTTGAATATCTCCTGTGTGTCTGGCATGCTTGACATACATGGTCAGTACTCATCACAATAGCATGATGAAGATGACATTCACTAATACAACAAAAAAATAGGATATATACCATTATGGTCCATAATATTTTTCCATCTTATTTATTGAGAGAATATTAGCATTATGTAAGAAACAAGATGCTTACTTTGATGAAGTTTTAGAATGCTAATATATGAATCAAGAAGTAAATAGATAAACAATGTAGATTATTTTAGGTCATGCAAATATAATAAAACACAGTATACCTTTATACATTTAAAAATCTTTATACATTTAAAGATTTTTTAACTAAGTACTATCAATTATCACCAATTTTTATGAGTGCGTGATTCATGTCAGGCGCTAAGGCTGGGGCTAATAAAATAGTACTGACTACATTACGCAGCTGATAGTAGATAACGAAGTCAAGATTTTAGCTTACGTATATCTGGATCCACATATTACATTTCATTCCATTATAAAACACTGGATAATATATGAGATATTGTCCATACAAATGCATAACCTTAGGACTATTAGTCTCTCTGAATCACAGGCTCTTAACTTAAAATGCAGATAAGGACAACCGTATTTTTGAGACACTAGGAAGGGTATCTGTGGACCTGTTTGTGTATTTGGAACTGAGGTTATTAATGCAATAAAGAATTATTTTAAAAGGCATTTAGATTCTGAGGCATCTTCCTTGAATCCTTAAGAAATTACTTTATGGCTAAGAAGAAAGAGATCTCAAAATGGAAGACTAGAGGGGTGGAGAAAATGCAGTTTCAATGAGCACTATTCATAATATAAACACTGTCTAAATATTTTTGAGTTGTTATATAGTTATCACAATAACCCTGTGGAGTGATGTAATATAAAACAGCCCTAAATAAATGATAACTTGATTAATAATATTTAGGGAGGTTACATAACTTTCTCATCTTGTTTTATTGAGCATGTTACATGTTAGGCAATGTCTGAAGTTTTTATATCTGTTAATTTATTTATTCTTCACCACAACATTCAGAGTTAGATACTGTTATTACCCACTATTTAACTAACAGTTTGTCAAACTGAGGCGTAAAAAGATTTAACAAGATGCTCAAGGTCACAAACCTCGGAAGTAAGGGAACCAAGATTCAAATCCAGACACTCTCTGACTTTAGATCTTGTGTGCTTAATCACTCAAAATATAGAAATCCAAATTCAATTTTCTTCAAAATTTTTTTTTCTATTTGAACTCACAGTAGAATAACCCCACTATGAAACCTAGAATTCTTTCAGAACAGCAACTGATTTACTCTTTAACAAATTGTAGATACTTCTGAGACAATATTAAAAATGTTCTCACCTTTCTGGCTATTCAGAGTTGATTAAGGAGGCTCAGAAAAAAAGATATGTCAATGTCATTATTGATATCTCCAATTTATTTGGCCTATTTTTCTCTTTCCAGAGTTTTCTCCCATGTAAACACATTCCTCTCATATCATAGGTCTCTGCCCATGTAAATTGCCTCTAGACTGCTATTATGCAAATATAATCTTCTGATTTCTAACCTCTGCTCAGAATTCATACTGAAATCTTGATGCGAAGTAATCTTAGAAGTCGACTCCGAATCTCCTTGGTCCGAGCCCCATAGATGACTGGGTTGAGCACAGGAGGCACCAGCACGTAGAGATTAGCCAGAAAGATGTGCACATGCTTGGGGATTCGGTGTTGGCCAAAACGGTGGGTGAGGAAGGAGAAGAAGGCAGGAATGTAGAAGACCAGAATGACCCCAAGGTGAGAGCCACAGGTACTCAGAGCCTTGTGCTGAGCATCGCGGGAGGGAAGACGAAAGACGGCACGAAGGATAAAACCATAGGAGACAGTAATGAGAATAGAATCTAGACCCATGGCCAGCAGGGCCACAGTCAGCCCGTAGATGATGTTGACAGTGATGTTGGCACAGGCCAGTCGAGCAATGCCCATGTGCTCACAGTATGTGTGTGCCATGACATGGTGCTGACAGTAGGGCAGTCGCCGCAATAAAAAGATGAAGGGGGAAACGATGGCCACACTACGGAATACCCCAGCAAGGCCAATTTTGCCTATGACTGTATGGTTGAGGATGACTGTGTATCTCAGTGGGTTGCAGATGGCCACATACCGATCAAAGGCCATGGCAAGAAGGATTGATGACTCCAGAGCATAGATAGAATGGACACAAAACATCTGGGCCAGGCAGCCACCAAAGGAAATCTCACCAGCCTGAAGCCACAGAATGGCCAGCATTTTGGGCACAGTGGTGGAGCTGAGAGCCAGGTCAGAGAGTGAGAGAAGGCAAAGGAAAAGGTACATGGGTGCATGAAGTACATTGTCCATGGCAATAACCAAGATGAGGGCAGCATTCCCAGCCAGTGCTACCAAATACATGGCACAAAAGGGGATGGCAATCCAGATGTGGGCCCACTCCAGCCCTGGGATCCCAGTCAAGAAGAGAGTGGCTGGGAGGCTGTCATCACTAACGTTGGAAGTTGACATTCTGCCCAGCAAATAAAAGACTATCCAATAGGTGCCAGTACACCTGTCCTGTCACAGTAGGTGTCTGATTCTTTCACATAAAATGATGATCTTTTCTGCGAATAATGTATTTTAGATTAAGAAAAATGTTTGTTATTAAAATGTTCCAGAATCTTAAAAGATACTATTTCATATAACCCATTTTTTTCATCTGCCATGTTCTATGTTCTAAGCACCAAGCTAAGAATTTAAGCACCTTCCCGTGTAATTCTTCCAGACTTAACTCCTACTACAACCTGCACATTATTCACTTTGTCCACATACATCTAGAAAAATTTCTTGCTTCCTTTTTTCAGTTTATGCTATTCCATTTGCCCAAGGAGCACTTTTTCTTTTCTTTTTTGTTAACCTCTCTAATTTGTAGATATCAGGCAGCACCTCTGTCTCCCAGAAGCCTTCCTTCTCTAGTCGAGTCCTTAGTCATCTTTATATTTTGTATTCATCCATTACTTTTCAAAAGTCTGTTGAGCTGGGAACTATGTCTTTACACAGTTGCAAAATCCACACAACTTACCTGTACTTAGAAATTTTGCTCAATATTCACTAAAAGACTCAATTTTGGTAACTCTTAATAACATACCTTTGACATCTTGCCTTAATGTCATGATGTTTACTGACTTAATGTGTGTTTATAACATAGCTGCCCAGATATACACCAAATGGCTTATTTTTATATCTCACCTAAAGTCTCTAGCAAGAGCTAGGCAACCTGAATACACTCAAATGCATGCTTAAATAACTACAGAACATACATAAATGAGGGTAACATGTGAGAAAGTAAGACATGCATCCGACATGCCAGCTGGGAAAACAGCACTGCTAACTATGGCAAAGCTAGTTCAATGTACTATGTGCCCAGTAGTGGAACGGTTGGATTAATGGCTTGATCAGAATGTCATTTGATAAGAGAGACAGATTGAAGGAGTGAGTGGAGTGTCCTAGAGTTCACCAACAGTAGACATCCTGAAAGAGTGAATTACTTTTTGCTGTAGAAAGCTAGCATTGTGTACATCCTTCATCCCCCAGTAACATTATATATTTGAAAGAATCCTTTGCAGGATGCCTGGAATCCTCAATTTTAGTTCTGATTCTATCACAAGGGTGTTATAGAACCTGGGACAATTCTTCCCCATTTTGAGAAGCCTCAATTTATAAAAAGCAACAGGTTGGTAACTATAGTATAATTACAGAGATGTGAAGTACAACATAGGGTATATAGTCAATAATATCATAATAACTATGTATGGAGCCAGGAGGGTACTTGAAATATGAGGAAGACCACTCAAGAATTCATGATTGTCTAACCACTATGCTGTACATCTGAAACTAATATAGAATAATATTGAGTGTAAACTATAATTGAAAAATAAAAGAAAATTAAAAACCAACAATTCTGGAATTCTAGGCTTGCTTTTTTACCATTCACTATTTAGCATTGGTAAGTCTCTTTTTGAGACTAAATTTTCTCATTTCCAAATTGGGGATGACAATACCTGGCTTATTTATCTCACACAGTTTTTGTGGTTGAAAAAGAGTAAAGTATATGGAATTAAAAAGTTTGGACACCAAAAACAATGTCCTCCCCATTTTTACAAGCTCTTTGTCTCATAGCTACATATAAGAGTAACACAGAATGAATAATCATACTCACCTCTGTCTTGCCAAGAGGAAGTCCATGTTCAGAAAAGTGAACTGATATAATCCAGATCACAAAGCCTGTTGCTGTCAGAGCTAAAATTAGGTCCCGGTTCTTCTGATTTAACAATTGGTGTTTTCATCACACTTACTGTCCATTTACATGGCCAAACACTTAATTACTACTTTTTTAAGCAAAGACAGTCTAATATCAGTATCTAATGATACATCATGTTACTCCTCTGGATTCCAAAGAAAATGATAAAAGTAGAAAGCACCTTTGATTTGCCTGGAGACTTGCACTAATGGTCCCAGGCACTAGAAGAAAGAAGCTTGGGTGGTAGACAGAGGGGGGTTGAAGTCACTACCATCTGCTCTTCTCCTTTTTTCTTAGCTCATTCTTATCTGCAACAGAAGATTTCAAATCATTATTATAAGGAAGCTGTTACTTTGTGAGCGTCTGTGGATGTGAGAATCAGAAAGATTAGGTACCAGCAAGGTTGTTTTTGAGGGAAATGAATGAGGAGAAGACTGAGCTGAAGCATCACTCAGGGTGAAATAGAGCATCCTCCCAAATTCATCTCACTCAGCCATGTCTCTGGGTCACTATAGTTTCTCACTGCTCCTTTCAAGACCTAGACTTCAGTAAATGAACTCTGAGTTCTTTCTTTCAAGACCGATTTTTGAGGAATCTGATTTCAAGTGAGTGATGTGTGTTTATAAGCTGAGGTTGGAGCTCTGTGACCCATGTCATCTGCGAGTGTGAGGCTATGAGAGAAGGTATGTGATGCAGTAAGAGTTTGTACAAGAGTGGTATATCTAATACAATGGCTTGTTTAGGGATGTGAAAACTGTGTTTTTGTGTAGGTTGTATAGGTGTGATTTGGAAGATAATGGTATCCGAGTGTTGATATGTCTGAATTCAAATGGAGTGTGGGTTGAAACATGTAATTTGTCCTTAATTTTGTGAGCCCAGTGAGTATCTTCAGCTTAGTCCTGGGTTCCAGTCTCCTCTGGTCAGGGGCTTAGTAAGTGAGGTTATTTATTGACTCTTTGTGACATGCAGGTGTGAAAACCCAGGGGTTCTGCTCTAGGGGTTTGAGCCATAGTGCTCATTTGTGGGGAGAGAATAAGGAGGGGCTGCACAGGGGAGAAAGAAATGAGGAAGGGAAGCTTCCCCTAGAGAATTTTCAAGAAAAGTGGAAATATAATCTAGCAATTTTTGTTTTCTTCCCTGCTCTTCTCTTACCTTTTCTTCTCTTTCCTCCTTAATACTGTGCATTTCATTGGATTTTTGTACATCACGGGTTCACGGTAGTCTGTGTGCACAGGGCATTACTAATGCTATATGCAAAGAGGGTGCAAAGAAAAGACACTGGACATTTTTATGCTCCGTTGTCTTATTAGACTTCATTTCACAAAACTTAAGTTCAAAATTAATTATTAAAAATTCCAAAAGCATGGAAGCAGAACACTGGAAGAAACACAGGGCCCTTCTGCGCATGGGTCTTATGCTTCTGCACAGGTTTCATACCCACAAAGCTAGCCCTGGGAGTGAACAATGTCAGCCCTCTGGCGAGATCCCTTTGTATTTAATATTAGACATACATCAAGCATTTGTATCAAGGATTTCTTCCATCAAAGCCTTCAAAGTACTGTACTCTTTTCCCTTGGGCATACAGTAGTCCCCTCCTGGAACTTTATTCATAAGAGATATGTTCCAAGTCCCCTGTAGATGCCTGCAACCATGGATAGTACCAAACCCTATCTATAGGATATTTTCCCCTGTACATACATATCTGTAATAAAGCTTAAACTACTCTTGAGCTTTGGAGACACTGTGAAGTAAAATGAGGGTTACTTGAACACAAACACTGCGATAGTGTATCAGTCAGTCTGATAACCGAGACGGCTGCTGAGTGACCAATGGGCAGGCAGTGTATACGGTGGGGGTATGCTGGACAAAGGGATAATTCGGGTCCCCCATGGTATGGTGCAATGTTTTGTCACACTGTTCACAATGGTGTGCAATTTTAAACTTATAAATTATTTATGATGGAATTTTCTGTTTAACAATTTCAGACTGCAGTTAACCAGAGGTAACTGAAATCACAGAAAGCAAAATGACAGATAAAGGGAGACTATTGTACCTATCTTCTCTGTACAAATTCAAATGCATGGTCTTCAAAATTTTTGTCTGGGTACTTTGTGAAATAATTTTGAAATAGTATATGTTCCCTTAACAATGTTGACATTTAAAAATTGTCATTTAGCCCTGGCCAGGTAGCTCAGTTGTTTAGAGCATCTCCCTGACACACAGAGGTTCGATATTTCATTCCCAGTGGTCAGGGCACATACAAAAATCAACCAATGAATGCATAAATGAGTGGAACATACTGTTCAGTACACTGCAGTGCTCTCAACACCTTCTTAACCAGGGCAAATATGGTCTATAATTGGACTTATGCCGTGTGTGTGGCCAGCCAGAGTGTACCAGTGCTTCTTATTGTGCCTGCGGTCAATTTCATAGATGATCCAGGTGAGAATTTCACATGTTCTAATAAACTCAGATGTTAACATTAATTTATATATGGCTTAAGCACTCTTTATAGGATTCTTATGGATAGTTATCATAGCTGTATAGTAAAAAAAGCCATAAGCTAAGTTAGAAGACCCAGGTTTAAATATTCTGCTGTTGACAAGCTGTATACATTAGAGATGTCCCTTTTTCTTTCTAGGCTCTGATGATCTGTTCTCTAAAGTGAGGGATCATATAGGATATTCTTGGAGGGCCTGTTCTGATCTTTTCTACTCCTGTATATGAACATGGAAATGCTAACTCAGAGAGGTGTGGAGCACAGCGGATACTCCATATTCCCAGTAGTCCATGAGCTCCTGAGCTGATATGAGCTTCTGAGCTGTCAAAAACTCAAGGGATTTCCTGGAGGCAGACTTATATTGCTCAGGCCAGGCAGTTGGCAGAGGTAACTGGTGGCTATGGGCAGGGCATGAAGGACCCCACTACTGCTCTCCCTTTGTCTGCACCCTCCATGCATGGAGCTGTCACAAGTAGGTAAATTGGGGTGTCAGATCCTCTAGACTCAGGTGTAATGCAGTCTGCCTCTACTTTAAAAATCCTGAGTGTTAGCATGGACAAACCAAGGAGGGGGGTGGAAACAAGGGAGGAAGGTGGGATTGGGTGGGGTGGGGAGGAGGGGAGGGGAGAAAATTTAGACAACTGTAATTGAAGAACAAAAAGTAATAAAGAAAAACATCCTGAGTGTTAGAACATGACAGTATGAGGGAGGAACTGCTGTTCCTAGTCAGAGTCAGGTTTTTTTATACTTGCTTTCAATTTTACCACCTCCCAGTTTTATAATTTCTGTCTGTTGCTTGTTTGCTGAAATCCTGCCATGCTCTCTGCTTCAAGTCATTACTTTGCCTGCAGAGACACCATGTTAGGCTATACTTTGGATATAGATGCCTTGGTGTAATCAAGGTCCCCCTCAATTTTCTCAGAATAATCTGCAATAAGGGGGTATATAAAATGACACTGGCTGCTTTGTAAGCCACATGGCAGGACCTCACTTGGTGATGAAAGACTTCACATAGAAGGTGTCTGCATATTGCACACAGAAGCAAACAAAGATATTTAGGAAGTGTTTTCAGGTAGGAAAAGCAAAGGTGTCCTACAAATATGGAATGAACAAAAATTTGCATAGAGAAGGGGCAAAGATGAAGGAGCAGACAGGTATGGTACAGGCTTTAGAACTGGGAGTTGCACAGTCTTTCTATGTAAGAGTTTACACGCCTGTCCACCTTTGGATCTACACAACATCTACAGATAAGTTTCTTAGCATTTTCAGTTTATAACAACGACAGCCAAAAGGGATCTGAGACTTACTTAGTACACCTCCTCTTTGAGACCCTGCACTGCCGAAGTCTGGGACTGAAACAAAAAGGAGAGTCAGGGTTGAGTTCTTGCACCTGGTGAGTCAGCAGAAAAGATAGGACTCACACAGCTACAATGCAGGGCTGGGAAAGAAACAAGTACAGCAGAAGATGCAAACCTGTAGTTGTGAAAATGATGGGAGAGAAGTTACCTCTGCTGGCAATGACAAACCAAGTGTTTGTGAAGGAGGGCATCACTGATTCTGGACTGGGAGATGGTTTGAATGGGTACGTACATTCTGGGAAACCCCTGCGTTTAGAATCTGTGCGAATTGAAGGACTGTGGTTCATGTTTGGATAACAGCAAATAGACCTATCTGGGTATCTTGGGGTTCAAGAAAAAAATTTTAAGACTTAGACCAGAAATATTGATTTAGAACTGACCACAGAGGGCCTTCAATTCTAGGCTAGTGAGTTTGGGTTTGATTCCTTGGCCATGAGGGAACATACAAGGTTTCTAATCAGAACAATGCCATCTTTAGATCTGTCTTTAAAAAATATTAGTTCCACTCAAGAATAGAGAATGAAATAGAGAGAGGCATGAGATTTATTAGGAGACTGCTATTACGGTACAAGAATGTGATTTCTTGGATCTGAAGTATGTGGTGCAGGTCAAAGCAAATAAAGAAAAGTGCTGACATGCACGTTGGGGTCAGTATTTGTATCCTTTGTTACCGAGTTCATGTAGAATGTAATGGGAAGAGTCAGTGATGTTTGCATTTTGATCCTCAATCCTAGATACAATGATGTTGTTATTTAAAGACATGAAGAACACAGATGCTCCTAGGAAAATTATTTTAATTACTTATTTGTACTTAAGTACAAATATTTTATTACTTATAATTAAATAATGTTTCAGTTGTCAAATAAATTATTTAAAAAGATTTTCAACAAAGCAGTTATTCAGGGAAAAACGTAATGCCATAAGATAAGTAGATAGAGTAATAAAAAGATGAGTGGAAATACAGGAGCCAAATGCATCAGGTGAACATCTGGATAATTATCTCTATGTATGGATAGCTTTCTCTCCATCCATCTTCTGTCTGGACAAATGACTGGGACAACCAAGAGACCACAAAGGAATAAAAAGCTAGAGATTCATAATAAGGTAGTAAATATTTGGTAGCATAAGAAAGTGGAAAGAAGAAAACTTTGTGGTTCAAGGAATAAGTGGAGTGATACCCAGGGGGAGGGCCAAATGGTTTTTGCCATAGATCTTGGACAAAGAGATGCCCCTAGATTGATATCGAGTTCATAGCTTTAAATGTGAGAAAGAGCAAAGTGGCAACAGGCGTAGGGGTAAAGAAGGGCAACATAGTCTCTTTAGCCAGATAGATACACTGAAAAGACTTGGACAATTTCAGAAAATTAGTGACAATGAGAAAGAAGAAAGTGATTTGGTGAACAAAATTGACAAATGCCATGAAGTGAGGGCCTGGGTGGTATTTAAGAGTCTTAAAATATTAGTCCTAGGCCACAGATAAAAGTGTATGTTTGTTTTCTTTACAGGATAGTGATCAGAGAATCTGAGAAATAGTTCCAGCATGGGAGGTAACCCCGACAACAGTTCAGAGTTGCGTCCTTTCACCCTGACTGGTATCCCAGGGCTGGAGACCTCCCAGCATTGGATGTTTCTGCTCCTTGGTACTCTCTACATTGTCTCCATTGTGGGCAACGCCTTTATCCTTTTTATTATCAAGGAGAAGCAGAGCTTGCATCAGCCTATGTACTACTTCTTGTCCCTGCTATCAGCCAATGACTTAGGTGTGTCTTTTTCCACGCTGCCCACCGTATTGGCCACGTTTTGCTTTCACTTAAGAAAGATCAGCTTTGACTCTTGCATGGCTCAAATGTTCTTTATCCACCTCTTTTCCTTCGCAGAGTCCGGAATCCTGCTGGTTATGAGTTTTGACCGCTATGTGGCCATCTGTAATCCACTACGCTATTCCACAGTGCTCACTGATGCCCGTGTGGCACACATGGGCATATCTGTTATCATTCGCAGTTTCTGCATGGTTTTCCCACTGCCTTTCCTTCTGAAGAGGTTGCCTTTCTGCAAGGACAATGTACTCTCCCATGCCTACTGTCTGCATCCAGATCTGATCCGCCTGCCCTGTGGCGACATCAAGATCAACAATATTTTTGGTCTATTCATTGTCATCTCTACGTTTGGTGTGGACTCTGCACTCATCCTTCTCTCCTATGTGCTCATACTACGCTCTGTCCTTGCCATTGCCTCTTGGGAGGAACGGTTAAAGACACTTAACACCTGTGTGTCTCACATGTGTGCTGTGCTCATCTTCTATGTGCCCATGGTTGGTGTGTCCATGGCAGCTCGCTATGGGAGGCATGCTCCGCAGTATGTGCACACACTCATGTCCCTCATTTATCTCTTTGTTCCTCCAATGCTCAACCCTATTATCTACTCCATCAAAACCAAAGAGATTCGTGGAAGGCTTTTGAAAATACTACTGGGAACCAAGGTTTAAGCAGGAATCATGGTGAAAGGCCAAGATGCAGAGAATAGTTACTGTTATTTGACAAATTTGAATTTTCCAAACCTATTTTGACAGGACTTTTAAAATTTCTTTTGGATACTAACCTATTATTAGGACTTCTGCCACCTGATCTTTAGTGATATCTTGGCACTCATGACATTCCAGACAACATACTTTGGCAAGGTAAACTGAGTCATAATTCAGCAGAAAGCATTTCCTCAACTTTTCTGTTTATTTTAATTCAAAATGTACAATCTTATAATGAGTCCCCCAACTTGTCAAGATGTGTTTTGATTACCATTGTTTAAAGTGAGTCATCACAAAGAAAACCACTTATTACCATGGAAATAGTGTCACAATGGGTGAAGGATTCTTTTCCCTAGTATTTGGCAGAGGCACTACTTCACATTCCCACCAACAGTGTGTAGTGTGTAGTGTTCAGACCCCTCCACATCCCTGCCAACATTTATTGTCTTTTGTTTTCTTGATAAATAGTCATCTTGACCAGTTGGAACTGGTATTTTCTGTGGTTTCAATATGCATTTTTTTGTAATTAGAGACATTGAATATTTTTCATATATTGTTGGTCATCTGTGTGTCTTCTTTGGTAAAATGGCTGTTCAACTCCTTAGCCCATTTTAATATCAGGTTATTTGTTCCTTTTCTATTGAATTGTAAAAAGTTTCTTATATATTTTTCCAAATGACCTCCTTATGAGATGTATGGTTTGCATATATTTTCTTCCATTTCATAGGTTGCCTTTAGTCTATGTTGATTGTTTTCTTTGTTGTGCATAAACTTTTTAAGTTGATATAGTCCCACTTGTTAAACTTTAGTTTTGTTTCCTCTGCTTTTGGTATTATGATCTTTGATTATATGTTGAAAATAAATGAAATTGGATCTCAAAAAACTCTCAGCACTTCCATATTCAATACAGCACTAATTACAAAATTCAAAATGTGAAAAAACCTAAATGTTTATCAACCAATAAATATAAATAAAATATGGTATATACATACAGTGGAATACTAATCTTGCTTTTAAATAGAAAATTCTGCAATGTGCAGAAACATGGATGACTTTCAGGATATCATGCTAAGTGAAATAAGCCAGACACAGAAAGATAATTACTAGCTTATTTCACTTACATGAACTAAAAAAATAAGCAAATTAGTAGAATTAAAAGTGAAATGATTTTCATCAGAGTCTGGGAGAGGGGAAATGAGGAGTTATTGACCAATGGGCATACAAGTTTAGTTGAGAATGGTGGATAAGCTGTATGTAGAGATTTCCTATGGAATACTGTATGTATACTCAATGATAAAGTATTGTGCACTCAAAATTTTGTTATAAAGGGAACTCTTGTGTTAAGTGTTCTTATCACAATAATGTAAAATAAGTATGTCGAAAGAATATTGGTTAAAATAAAATATCTATGATACAGTAACTCCAGCTATGTTTGTCAATATTTATTTCAATTACACACACTGTCTACCCAACTTTTAGGATGAGATAAATGTAATTGCATGTGAATAGTATTAAATATTCTAACTTTTAGTAAAAATAACATTTGGTAAATTTGGGTAGTAGTTTTATGAAAAACAAAAGAGTAGAAGTTAAGAAATTAAATATTCAATTTACAATATTATAGAT
>PVJI01028051.1:0-16965 GCA_004026765.1 Micronycteris hirsuta
GGTTTGCCTGGGGTTGGGGGTGGGGGGTAAATGCAGACAACTGTAAGTGAACAACAATAAAATAAAATAAAAAATAAAAAATAAATTAAAAAAAGTACATAGTTTAATGTTTACAAAATATTGTCCCTAATTCATGTAGTAATTGTGTTACCTTTTTTCTTTATTATATCTGCCAGACATTTGTCTACTTATTTATGCTTCTTTATTTAATTTTATTTATTAATTGTACTATTTTCCTATTTTCAGATTCAATAATTTTGTTACATTTATGATGTTCTTCTTTTTTTAAAGCTTTCTTCTTATTTTTTTTAATCCTCACCCAAGGATTTTTTCTTCATTGATTTTTTTAGAGAAAGAGAGGAAGAGGGAGACAAAGAGAAAGAGAGAGAGAGAGGAAGAACATCAATGTGAGGGAAACATCAGTCGGTTGCCTTCCATATGTGCCCTGACCGGAGATCAAATCTGCAATCTTTTGGTGGACAGGACAACACTCCAAGCAACTGAGCCACCAACCAGAGCAGTTTTTTTTCTTTTTTCTTCTTTTTTTTTTTGCAATATCTTGATTGGAAAGCTTAGTTTATTTTAATAATTTTGAACTTGGAGGTATATTTCACATTCACATATAAACATGTAGCTTTACGTAAACGGAGTCCAGCGTAAGTGCTGTTTCTATGGCGGACCCTTCTCTGCCGTCGTTCCGTTGCATCGTCCCCTGGCTTCAGCACCGCCCCCTGCGTTTCTCTTTTTGCATAATAAACTGTAAGGGTTGGCACGTACCTCTTCACATGGTTTGGCTATGCCCTGTTAGTTCAACATGTCACATTCCCACTTTCTTTAATTTCTTTAGATATTAAAATCTTGCCTTAGTTTGCCCCATGAATAATATAAGCTTGGACATAATGGAAGTGTTGATCTGTTAAGACTGGTGCTTCATTTCTTCTCTCCCCTCAGCTCTCTTGTTCCTTTGCAAATTGGGTAAGCTAAAATTCTAATCTTCCTCAGTAGAAGGGAGATGTTAGAAAATGTGAGATTAGTTAGTAAAATGAAGAGAATATGACCTCCAACTTCCTGGGATTCTCTGACCCATTGTCTCAGGTCAATTGGACATGAACCAGCTGAGAGACCCTGGGCCTGTCACTCCTGTCTGGATTTCCGAACCAGCCACAGAGCCCAGAATCAACCCTGTGAGTGTTTAGGTTGCGGCAGCCATCTGCTAGCAGGTAGCACCAAATGCAGCCAGGACCTGGATGGATTTGCAAAAGTCTCAGATCCAAACACTTGTTCCTCATCTTTTCATCTCATTAAACTCTCAATAATATAATTTTGTACATTTTACAGAATTCAATTTTGGGGGGCCCCTAGAAGTGAATTACGGTGAGATGAAATATACTTGAGATTGCTGCTGCCCCCTCTGCCATGAACACCTGCCCCAGAAAATGACTCCCTGCCTCTGATGTTCGCTCACCCTCTGCTCTCCCTCTGGCCTGCTCACATCACAGCATGGTCCTGGCTCGTTCCTGGCTTTTCTGCACCTCACATCCTTGGCTCCTAATCCTTCTTGTTCCAACCAATGAATCTGGTACTTTCTTTTTAAATTGTGTTTTATTTTTATTTTTCTAATTTTGATTTATTTTCTATTTTGAATAGGTATTTTATGCACATGGTACAGCACTGAAAACCTACACAAGGGTATACGGTAGAAATAAATTCTCCTTTCATCCCACATCTCTTAGTAATGGAATCCCTTTTGCAAAAGCAACCACTGTTAGCAGTTTCTTGAGTATCTTCCAAGAGGTGGCCTTTGAATGTACAAATACTTTTTGTACATACACGTATTTCTTTTTCTCTGTACAAATTGTAGCATGCCATTCATGGTTTCTACGCTGTACCTGGTTTCTCCGCCTTGACATCATGACTTGGAGAGAGCTCCGTTTCATTTCATAGAGAGCTGCTACTTATTAATGCCATTATATTTTTGGCTTTGACTTTTGGAAAATGTCTTGGGTCATTCTGGGGACCCCCAGGCCTGCCCTCTGCTTCCCACACTGCAGCTTCCAGTGAAAGGTACATTTTGCAGTTCACTCCTCCCTCAGGGACGGGCACCATCCCTGCAACTCTCCCTGGTTTTCCTGCCATGGTGGAGAGGAATGAAGCAGTTCTAACCACAGCACTTTTATTTCTCCCACAGAACAGCTGAGCTGAAAAAGGAAATGGCTTTTTCTGGAAGGGAGTCTGTGAATCTTCAACAATGACAAGCTGACGCCTGGCAAGGAGCCCAGAGTCACAAAACCTCCCCAGCCATAACAGACAAATGGCATTTATACAGGGAGGGCAAGGCTCAGCAATATGAAGTCAGCAAGCCTGCTTTATCTGCATGTTTCTCTAGTCAGAGAAACAAGGGGATCACTTCCCACACAGAACAGTCAACGTCCTTCTTAGGGCCCAGGGCTGCAGGATATCTCAATTTCCTTACTCCTTGATCACACAGGTGATCATTGCATTATACTTCCTAAAAAGTTAGCTATTTTCTTGCCAATTCAACAAATGTTTTGAATGCCCACTGTATTACCGATTGTATGGTAGGCCCCAAGCATATAACTGTGAACAGAAAGGCACAGTCCCTGTCCTCAGTCTAACTTACCTTTTTTTCCCCTTCTTCATTCTTCCCTTTCATATGCTCTAAAGCCTGCCTGTTTGCCGCTTCTTGTATAATATTTCCAGTGGAGAGTGACTTGATGGAAAAAATAGAAAACTTTGCTCAATTTTCGTACTTCCTTTCAATTCCTTTTCTTTCCCCCAAAGATTTCCATGGATCAAGCATGTCAAGCAGAGTCTCCTGGCTTCCCTGGCTCAGGATAATGTATAGGAAGAAGTTGAAGGTAGAAAGTAGACACTGCACTGAAGTCATTCATCTGTGGCAAAAACTGTCCCTAATACACGTTCTCCTTTTTTTTCAATAGCCATAGATTTTGTAACTGGGTATAGAACTGCAGAGAAGAACAACCTTCCTGAAAGTAGGTGTGACCATAAACTAAATTTGGCTGAGGAAATACAAGTGTAAATGTCTTGTGGCCACTTTCAGGAACCCTACTTAAGAGAATGCTGTTGCATGCCTTTTGCCATTTCTTCATTCTTTTCTCCTTCCTTCTGCCTAGAACACAGTTGCTTACCTAGACCTTGAAGATAAGGGCCACATTCTAGGGATGGTAGAGGGACTTTAAGAGAACTTGATAAAACCAAGCCCCCATACCAACCTCAGACCACATACCTCCTGACTTTTCCATGGGGGAGAACTAAGTTTTGGTCTTATTGTAACTTCTGTCAGGTTGAATTTTGCTGATGTTTTAAATCTCTACCTTATCTTAAGTAAGCAACTACCATCCACTCAAAATTCTCAATAAATAGATTTTAATATTTACCTTTAAATCTCTGCTGCTAGTAATGGCAATGGTTAATCTATGGATGTTGATTTAAAAGCTATAAGCCATTCTCAGCTCCTTCCTTTCCAACCTACACAGCAAATTCTTCAGCTTAAAACCTCAGCCTTAGTCAGTGGGTAAGCTGGAGAGCGGGTTATGGGATGTGCATGAGGAGCAGGACAGGGGTGTACAAAGTAGTTTGGAATTTTTCTTTAGGGAGGTTGGATCCCAATTTGCCTGATTACTTAGGTGAGACCCTGAATGCCTATGTGTTCATGGAACCTCAGCCCAATGCCTCCCTGACCCATAGGGTAGGAAACAGGCTCCTTGCCTCTCCATCATGATCAAGGTGCTTGCTCCTCAAGGACATACATCCTTTTCTTATGTATTTTGGAAGAACTAGCTCTAGCCAGTTGGGATTATCTCTATGATTTGTCCCAGGTACCAGGGAAATTGGGAACAGAACTGGCATAGGATACAACTCGGAAGAGGTGAGGAAGGCAGCCCACAGGTCACTAAGCAGATGGTTTCTTATCACTGGCACTACCAGTGGTGCATGGGCACATTAACCTAGCTTAAAGGTCCAGGGAAATTTGTCTAGTTTCTGAGAGAAGCTAGTTGCTGTTTCCTGGCTCTCTGTACTCTGCCTAACTCTAAACCAGATGAGTCACCTGGAAGTGTTCAGCTGCACCAAACTGACTTATTGTCTATATTGCTTTGAGAAACTGCTTCTGGGCTCCATCCACTATACCAGGTGGATGCCACTGCATAATAACTCATATCTGTCATGTACGCTGCATGCTTGCCACCTCTATTGGAAGTCCTCTCTACAATGTCCCCAGTGACCCACACCTTGGAATCACCCATCATTCCTTTCCTCTTTGGCCCATTGCTGTACCAACTGCCTGGGATCACAGATTTCAGAGAGTCTGTGGTGTTTGCAGGATCTAAGGTGAGGCTGAGTAATCCAGAGAGAACTACTGAGCCCTGAACCAGCCTAAAGAACTATATCTTCTGCTACCTCACCTAGAGTCTTCTTCCCAGAAGGTTAAACAAGGAACATTGCTCCAGGGGCAAAGGAGGCAGGAGACGTCATGCTGGAGGACCTCAATTCTCCCCTAGCACCATAAAGACTCGAAAGCTCTAGCTTTCCTCCCACATACTCAGACTCCTTTTTAGAGAAAGAAGAAGGGAATATAAGCAGTCATTGAGATGGGCCTTTTTATCCAGAAATAATTAAAGACTTCTTAAAGTTTAACTATGTCCAAGTTTTAAACAGATCAATATGTTATTAATTTTTTTCTCAAAAATCAGCAAGTAAAAACTCAGGGGGAAAAGCCAGATTAGTTATGACTAAATAAAAGAATTTAAATTTCTCTGCTATTATAGGCTAAATTGCATCCCCTTAAAATGTATGTGTTGAAATCCTAACCCCCAGTACGTCAGAATATGACTATATTTGAAGATAGGGTCTTTAAAGTAGAAATTAAATTAAAATGAGGGCCTTAACACAATCTGAGTAGTGTCTTAAAAAAGGAGGAGGTTGGGATACAGAGAGGGAAGACTATGCTAAAAGATACAGCAAGAAGATAGCCACCTACAAGCCAAAGAGAGGCCTCAAAAGAAATCAATTCTGCTGACACCTTGATCTTAGACTTTCAGCCTCCAGAACTGTGATAAAACACATTTCTGCTATTTAAGCCACACAGTCTGTAGTACTTTATTATGGCAGCCTGAGCAGACAAATACATCTGCATATCTGAATAATAGTGTGAATAAATTTACATCTTTATTATATCTTTAATTTCTTTACCTAAATTGGAGTGTGCTATAATAATATCTAGTTATTTGGCACTTCATATATACCAGGCATTTTTCTAAGGGCTTACATATATTAATTATTACTTCATTTTATTCTCATAACAACCTCATTGAATCCCCATTTACAGACGTGAACCCCAAGGCACAGAGAAAGCAACTGGCCCAAAGGCTCACAAAGCGTACCTGGCAAGTGGCACAGCCAGGATTCAGAGCCACATGGTCAGGCTTTTTAGCATCACACATTCCACACATTCCGCTTGCTTCTTGGCAGTTTTCCGTGTCAGTACAAGTGTACCTTCTGCATTTGTTTTAAGAGTCACTTGGAATTCTGTGTTTTATTTCAGGATATAAAAACTAAAACTGCATCAATGTCTTTGCTCCTTTTACAAGTAGCCTTCTGTCCATCCTCAAGAATAGTGACTCATTAAAAAACAATTGAGGCAATTGAGGTTACTTTAGCAGAAGCAGAGTGGCCATTGTGTTTCTAGGAATTGTTGGGCCCTCCTTAACTTAGTAGAGCCTTTTGCATTGTTAATAGAGCTCCTTTTTAAGAAACTTTGTCTGAAATCACTTTAAGCCTTACTGTGACAGAAAAGAAGCAAAATGAAGGTTTGTAAGAAAGGTATTAGATCGATTTGGAGCTGGCATACTAAGAAATGGCTAGGGTAGAGGACTGGAAGAAGACCTTTGGGAGCCGGGGTCCATCCTTGAGGGATTCCATCTGCTGTGTGGACTAGAAAGTTCAGGTCTAGTGTAACTGAGTGCAGAGGACTATAGTGGGGTCTGTTGGAGTGCCCAGGAGGGATTTTAGACCAGAGAATCTCTGTTTTGCACCTAGAGGCAAGACAGTCGGGAAAGAAAACTGAAGGAGTGAACACTTTCTCTTGTTTGGGCTCTAAGACCCTGCCTGCCTTGTGAGAGGGTCTATTGAACCCTTGTCCCACAGTGAATCATTTGCCAGTGAGGGTTTTCCTCTTAGTATTACTCCAGAATCTGGAGAGGTTTTAGGAGATCTAATTAGATAACTTTATCTCCTATTTTCAATCTCTTTTTTCTGTTTTATTCAATTTCTGGAAGATTTCTTCAACTTTATTTTTCATCTCTTTTAATGAGTTTTAACTGTGACAATACCTTTGTCATTTCCAAGGGCTTTTTGTGTTTTCAGAACACTTATTTTTTTATGACATCTATTCTTTTTTTAACAGATACTATATTCTTTCTTATTTCTATAAAAATATTTTTTTAAGAGGGGAGTATATGAGGGGTCATTTTATTCTTCCTGCTGTTTCTGGTTCCTTTAAGATCTGTTTGTCTGGGTCTCTGTCTTCCATGTCAGAGACTGACCTCTAGTGTGTTATAATTTTGGTTTTCTGTTCATTGGTAAATGGAAATGGGGAATTAACAGATCCTCTAAAATTATATTGAATTTTATACCTATATAAAAAAGAATATATGTTTTTTTATCAAGTGTGCATGGAACATTCATGAAATTTAATAAATATTGGCCTAATGGCCACCAAGAAAATCTCAAGAAATTCCAAATAATAGAAATATACAAATAGCATTCTCTGACCATAATGCAATAAAACTAGAAATTATTAACATAATTTTATTTTTATTTTTTAATGTTTTATTGTTTGTGCTATTATGGTTGTCCCAATTTTTCCTCCTTCTTCCCCCTTCATGCAGCCTGCCTTTAATGACAGAATTTTTAAAAATCTAAAATTTCTTTTTTTCTGACAATTTAAAAATGCTCAATTAAAAAAAACTCTTGGGTTAAAATAAAAATAAAAATATAATTGCAAAATTTCCTGAATGTAATAATAATTAAAACATGACATAGAATTTCAGCGATACGACTAAAGGATTTATCACAGGAAATCTTATAGTTTTAAATACTTGATACAATAAAAATGAAAACATAGGAGATTCAATATGGGGACAGAGTAGGTGGGAGCTACACTAATCTCCTCCCAGGACCAAACTGGAATTACAACTAAATTATAGAAAAATCATCCTGAATAACCAACTGAACACTAGCTGGAGAGAAGCCTTACAACCAAAGACTTACAGAAGAAACCACATCATTACAATGAGACTGATAGTGATAGGGGAAACTCAAGAGTTAAATATTTTAGCCTTAGCTGATAGGCTTCAGTGATTATTACTTGTGGAAAACTGTTACTCCAGGAACTGGAATGCATGACCTACTTGACTCCATGAGGTTGACAAGCAATTCAACCTTTGTGCTCCAGGGGTTCTGCTAGCCACTGAGTTCTAAGGATAAATGTCTGAGACAGAGATGTAGAATTATTGATTAACAGATAAAGAAGTACTAGGAAAATCATCCTTGGATTGCAACTCTTATCCAACTAACCTTTTTTCCAAACACCTTAACTATACTTTCTGCTCCTTATAAAAATGTTGACTTGAGATAGTATGTAAAGATAGTTTTGGAGGTTATGTAATCTGCCATTTTCTCAGATCGCTGGCATGTATATAAGGTGACCATAAAGATTCAATCCTTGTCCCTATTTACTGGTTCTGGCAGTGACAAGCAATATGATCGTCAACTCTTCTGGTTTCAGCCTGAAGTGCAGACGTGTGAGAGGGCTGCCTTGCCCCTCCTGGGTGGCAACTGAAGTTCTGAAGGGATATTTCAGCAGCCAGGGGATACCCCCTGAGAAGTGTGGGTCTAAACCCCAAGCTCGGCTCTCCAGCCTAGAGCACAAGAACTGGAAAAGGAATACCAAAAAAATCTGGCTGTGAAGAGCAGTGGGGTTTCTATCCAGCAGGGAGAGGTGGCTGGAGATGTAGAGACCTTCTTAAAGGGCCAACACACAAAATTTCATTTGCAGCCACTTACCCTGGGCTCCAGCAGAGGGAGAGCAGAGCAGACTGGAACCTCATGAAGAGAGTTTAGGGTTGGAGGTGCTAGGGAGAGAGCTAAAGGGTCAGCCACCAGGATCCCTGTGCTGAGTCGTCCCCATACTGCAGAAGGCATCTTTCTCAGGCAGAGCACTTCCCTCCATGCAGCCTCAGTCTCAGGGGAAGCAATAGAACCACCAACAGCAATCCCTTCTGCCCTACCCTATGGAGCTTAAGCTGGGCTGCTGAGGAGTACAGCTGAAGGACATTCATTGATTAAGCCTAACCAATTGAAACCCTGCAGACAAAAGTGGATGTCTGAGAATTTTGAGACTTTAGATGAACCTCCCCCGAGCATGGTGCTGGTAAAGGCCAATGTTGGTGCACAGCCTGGTTCTTTCTGCACATACACAGGCCGAGCAGAGGAAGCCACCTGCTGTGAATTGCTGATAGCTCCAGTTTGCCCACGGTGGGGCACAGGCAACATCTGGCATAAGTATGCTCCAGAGTCTTGGCAAATTTACCTAATACATAGAAACAAACACAAAGAGGCAGCCAAAATAGGAAGACAAAGAAACAGCCCCAAGTGAAAGAACAATAGAATTCTCCAGAAGAAGAGTTAAAAGAAATGGAGGCAAGCAATTTACCAAATAAAGAGCTTAATGTAGTAATTACAAGGATGCTCAAAAGCATGAAAAAAAAGGCATAGAAACCATGACATAGAAAGCATGACGAAAAAGACATAGAAAGCCTGGTCAAAAATAAAGAAAGCAATATTAGAAATAAATAATACAATGGAAGGAATAAACAGTAGCCCAGATGAAGCAGAGGGTTGAATCAGCGATTTGGAAGACAAGGTAGAAAAAACACCAAAGCATAGCAGCAAAAAGAAAAATTAATTTTTAAAAAATGAGGAGAGTTTAAGGGACAACTGGGATAACAAGAAATGTAGTAACATCTGCACCATGGGGCTACCAGAAGGAGCAGAGAGTGAGCAAATGATCAAGATCTATTTGAAGAAGTAAGGGCCAAGAACTTCCCTAACCTGGTGAAGGAAAAAGACACACAAGTCCAGGAAGTGCAGTGATTCCCAAACAAGATGAACCCAAAAAGGCCCGCAGCAAAACACGTCATAATTAAAATGGCAAAGCTTAAAGACAAGGAGAGAATCTTAAAAGCTTCAAAAGAAAAGCAGTTGCTATATTTTTTAGGCTATAAGATGCACTTTCCCCCCCAGATTTGGGAGGAAAATGGGGGTGCATCTTATAGTCCAAATGTAGCTGAATTACAGTCTGAATGTTATTTATGTTATTAAATATTTTACCACATTTTTTGCTTCAAAAATTTTTTTTCCTATTTTCCTCCTCTAAAACGTAGGTGCATCTTATGGTCCAAAAACACGGTAGTTACCTGGAAGGAAGCTCCCATTAGACGGTGATTTGATTTCTCAACAGAAACATTTGAGGTCAGAAGAGATAGGCATAAAATATCCAAGGTGATGAAAAATGAGGACCTACAACGAAGGCTACATTACCCAGCAAGGCTATCATTTAAAAGTGAGATAAAGAGCTTCCCAGACAAGAAAAAACTAAAGGAGTGTGTTACTACCAAACCAGTATTCCAACAAATGTTAAAGGGCTGGCTTTAAGACGAAGAATAAAAAGAAAAAAAAAAGAGGAAAATAGTTAAAAATAAAATAGTAATAAATACATGTCTATTAACAATCACTTTAAATGTAAATGGCTTAAATGCTCCCATCAAAAGACACAGGGTAGTTGAATGGAAAGACACACAAGACACATATATGCTGTCTCCAAAGAGACCCACTCAGAATGAAAGATACACACAGACTAAAAGTAAAGGGATAAAAAAAGATATTTCATGCAAATGGAAAGGAAAAAAATCTGGGGTAGCAATACTTTTATATTTGACAAAATGGACTTTAAAACAAGGGTATAGTAAGATACAAAGAAGGACACTACATAATGACAAATGGAACAATCCAACAAGTGGTTATAACCTAATAAACATTTATGTACCCAACATAGGAACACCTAATATGTAAAGTAAATCTTTTTTTTTTAAAGATTTATTTATTTATTTTTAGAGAGAGGAGAAGGGAGGGAGACAGAGAGGGAGAGAAACAGCAATGTATGGTTGCCTCTCACGTGGTCCTCACCGGGAACCCGGCCCACAACCCAGGCATGTGCCCTGACTGGGAATCGAACCGGGACCCTCTGGTTCCCAGCCCGCGCTCAATCCACTGAGCTACGCCAGCCAGGGCCTAATATGTAAAGTAAATCTTGATGGACATAAATATGTAAAGTAAATCTTGATGGACATAAAATGGAATAGTAAATGGAGAGACTGACAGAAATACAGCCACAGATTTTAACACCCCATTGACTTCAGTAGATAGATCCTGTAGACAGAAAATTAACAAGGAGACAGGGACCTTAAATGACACACCAGATAAATGAAATTAATTTATATATTCAGAACATTCCTACACAAAATAGCAGAATATACACATTCATTTCAAGAGCACATGGAACGTTTTCTGGGATAGATGATATATTAGGATACAAAACAAGTCTCAATGTATTTAAGAAGATTTAAATCATATCAAGTATCTTCTCTGACCATAATACTATGAAACTAGAAATCAATCACGAGAACACTGAAAAACACGCAAAGACATGGAAGCTAAATAACATAGTATTAAAACGATGAATGGGTAAACAATAAGAGCAAGAAAGAAATCAAAGGATACCTTGAAACAAATGAAAATGAGAACATAATACACCAAAAGCTGTGGGACACAAGGAAAGAAATCCTAAGAGGAAAATTCATAGCATTACGAGCCTGCCTCAGGAAACAAAAAAGATAAAATAAACAATCTAACTTTACACTTAAAGGAAATTTAAAAAAAATGAAGTGCAGAGTAGAAGAAAGGAAATAATAAATATCTGAGCAGAAATAAATGAAATAGAGTCTAAAAAAAACAATACAAAAGATCAATGAATTCTAGAGCTGGTTCTTTGAAAAGATAAAACAGATTGAAAGACCTTTAACCAGACTCATCAAGAAAAAAGGAGAGAGCACTCAAACAAATAAAATTAGAAATGAAAGACGAGAAGTAACTGATACCAAACAAATACAAAGGATTGTAAGAAAACATTATGAACAACTATGTGCCAACAAACTGAACAACTTGGATGAAATGGATAAATTCCTAGAAATATACATTCTTCCAAAATAAGTCAGCAAGAATCAGAGAATCGGAATAGACAGATTATACCTAGTGAAATTGAAGGAATAATCAAAAGACTCTCAAAAAACAAAAGCCCTGGAATGGCTGGCTTTACATATGAATTTGACCAAAATACCCAGTAGAACTAATATCTATCCTTCTCAAACTACTCCAAAAAATTCAAGAGGAGGGAAGACTTCCAAGCTCATATTATGAGGCCAGCATTATCCTAATTCTAAAACAGATAAAGACACTTCTAAAAAAGAAAATTATAGGCCAATATCCCTGATGAACATATATGCTAAAATCTTCAACAAAATATTAGAAAACTGAATACAGCAGTACATCAAAAAGATCATATACCATTATCATGTGGGATTTACTCCAGAAATGCAAGGTTGGTACAACATTTGCAGATCAATAAATGTGAAACACCATAATGTGAAAGATAAAAACCACGTGATCATATCAATAGATGCAGAAAAAGCATTTGATAAATTCCAGCACCCATTTATATAAAACTCTCATGCCTAAACATAATAAAGGCCATCTATGATAAACTCACTGCCAGCATCATACTCAACTTGAAAAAACTATATATATGCCACTAAAGATTGGGAATAAGACCAGGATGTCTGCTTTCACTTCTCTTATCCAATATAGTACTAGACGTCCTAGCTATAGCAATCAGAAAAGAAGAATAAATAAAAGGCATCCATATTGGAAAGGAAGAAGTAAGACGGTCTTTATTTGCAGATGACATAATACTGTACATAGAGAACCCTAAAAATTCCACCAAAAAACTACTAGAACTGATAAATGAATTCAGGAAAGTAGCAGGATACAAAATTAATATCCAGAAATCAGTTGCATTTTTATATATGTCAATAATGAACTATCAAAAAGGGAAATTAAGAAAACAATCCCATTCACAATTGCTTCAAAAAGAATAAAATACCTAGGAATTATTTAACCAAGGAGGTAAAAAAACTGCTCTCAGAAAACTATAAAATACTAAAGAAAGAAACTGAAAAAGATACAAATAAGTGGAAGCACATACCATGCTCACAGATAGGAAGAATTGACATCATTAAAATGGTCATACTACCCAAAGCAATCTATAGATTCAGTGCAATTCCTATCAAGATACCAATGATATATTTCACAGAACTAGAACAAATGTTTCAGAAATTTATATGAAACTATAAAAGACCCTGAACAGCAACAGTAATCTTGAAAAAAAAAAAAAAGAACAAAGTTGGAAGAATGACACTACCTAATATCAAACTATATTATAAGGCCACAGTAACCAAAACAGCACGGTACTGGCATAAATACAGATACATAGATCACTGGAGTAAAACAGAAAGCCCAGAAGTAAACCCATGACTTTATACTCAATTAATATTTGACAGAGGAATTAAGCACATACTATGGGCTAGTGATAGTTTTTTCAATAAACGATGTTGAAAAAATTGGACAGACACAGTTATAAAACTGAAACTAGACCACCTAACACTATATACAAGAATAAATTCAAAATGGGTTAAAGACTTAAATGTTTACACAAAATCATAAAAATTCTAGGAGAAAAGTTAGGCAGTAAATATCAGACATTGTTTATAGCAATATTTTTTTCCAATATATCACCTCAGGCAAGGGGAAAAAAAGAAAATTAAACAAATGGGAATACCTCAAACTAAAAATTTTTGCACAACAAGGAGAACACCAATAAAATAAAAAGACAACCCACTGAATAGGAAACATATTTGCTGATACATTTGATAGCAGGTTAATACCAAAAATTTATAAAGAACTTATTAAACTCAACACCAAAAAACCTCCAAAAATCCAATTAAAAAGTGATTAAGAGACCTTAATAGACACTTCTCCAAAGAGGCCATACGGATGGCCAAGAGACTTATGAAAATATGCTCAACATCACTAATCATCAGAGAATTGGAAGTTAAAACCACAGTGAATATCACCTTACACCTGTTAGAATGGCTATCTTCAATAAATCAACAAACAAGTGCTAGCTAGGATGTGGAGAAAGGGGACTACTTTTGCACTGTTGGTGGGAATGTAGATTGGTTCAGTCACTGTAGAAAGCAGTATGGAGTTACTTCAAAAAAATTAAAAATGGAGGCGCCTTATGAGCAATTCCACTTCTGGGAACTTATCCTAAGAAACCTAAAACACTAACTAAAGAATATATGCACCCCTATATTCCCTGGAGCATTATTTACAAGTCAAGATTTGGAAGCAGCCCAGTGTCCATCAGTAGATGAGGGAATAAAACAACTAGGGTACAATTATATAATGGAATACTACTCAGTTGTAAAAAAGAAGACAATTTTGCCATTTGTGACAGTATGAATGGACCTGGAGAACATTACACTAAGTGAAATAAGCCAGACAGAGAATATAAATATTGGGTTGGCCAAAAATTTCATTTTTTTTCCATATAATGGCTCTAGCTAGTAGTGCTTAGTTGTCTTTAACTTCATTCAAAACAATTTTGTTAGATTGGGACTTCCGCCAAGATGGAGGCGTAGGTGGACGCACTACGTTACCGATCACAACCAGAGAGATTAGACAACAAGTTCAATAGCAAAATAAACAACCAGAATGGACAGAATTGAACTGAGGGGAAGTCCGACACCCAAGAAGTTGGAGAGGATGTTCACCCAGACTGGTAAGCGGGGCAGAGCTGGGCTGAGAAGCAGAGCGAGAGGCAGTTTGCCTGGAGAGACTCATGCTGGGCGGGCCTAGCTAAAGCGCAGCTCGAGCAACAAGTGAAGCCCACAGACGGCATTACCAGAGAGGCCAGTGGGAACCAGCAGGGCCGAGACTGGTGGAAAAGGCAGTAAGGAACTAGGGAGTGGAGCAGACCACATGACTCACCAGTGTAACCCACCATCGCGGGGGTGGGGGGAAGCCCCAGACCACCTGTTGAGGGAGCCCGAGGAGGTTGGGGCGCTGGAGTGGCTCCCAGCCTCACAGGAGAGCTTATTGGGGCGAGGGTGATTGGTAGCCAGCGGTGAACGGAGCAAGCGCCATTGCCCCCTCCCAGGCCCTGCCCCCAGAGGAAGCATCACAACACTACGACGAAGGTGACCCCACACCTGCGAACACCTAAGGCTTTGCCCCTTAAAGTAACAGGCGCGGAGGAGAAAAAAAAAAAAAAAAAGAAAGAAAATGGCCCAAATGAAAGATCAGAACAAATTACAACTAACAGACAAGGACATAGCCAACCTATCAGATGCACAGTTCAAAACACTGGTAATCAGGATGCTCACAAAATTGGAAGAAAGGTGGACGCAAATAAATGAACAAATGAAGGATACACTAAAGATAATGAGGGAAGATATACAGGGAACCAATAGGGAAGAGAAGGAAACTGGGACTCAAACCAATGGGGTGGACTAGAAGGAAGAAACAATAATTCAAAAAAATGAGGAGAGGCTTAGGAACCTCCAAGACATTTGTAAATGACCCAACATCCAGATCATAGGGCTGCCAGAAGGAGAAGAGGAACATCAAGAAATTGAATTTATATTTGAACAGATAATGAACGAGAATTTCCCCAACGTGGCAAAGGAAATAGACTTCCAGGAAGTCCAGGAAGCTCAGAGAACCCCAAAGAAGTGGGACCCAAGGAGGAATACACCAAGGCACATCATAATTACATTATCCAAGATTAAAAATAAGGAGAGAATCTTACAAGCAGCAAGAGAAAAGGAGACAGTTACCTACAGAGGAATTCCCATAAGACTGTCAGTGAATTTCTCAAAAGAGACCTTGCAGGCAAGAAGGGGCTGGAGAGAAGTATTTTAAATAATGAAAAGCAAGGACCTACAACCAAGAATACTCTATCCAGCAAAACTTTCATTTAGAATGGAAGGGCAGATAAAGTGCTTCTCAGATAAGGTCAAGTTCAAGGAGTTCATCATCACACAGCCTTTATTATATGAAATGTTGAAAGGGATTTATATAAGGTATGGAGAGATATCAACAGGAGAGTGGGAGGAGGGGAGGAGGAAAAAAGTACAGAGAAAAAGTAGCATAAACGGTAGATAGAAAACAGACAGAGGGAGGTTAAGAATAGTATAGGAAATATAGAAGCCAAAGAACTTATGAGGATGACCCATGGACAGAAACTAAAGGGCAGGGAATGGGGGGAGGGGGGCAGAGGGGAATAAAGGGGGGGAAATGGAGCAATTGTAATAGCATAATCAATAAACTATATTTTAAAAAAAGAAAACAATTTTGTTAGATTGTACTGTGACAGCTGCCATATCAGTGTGCATTTAAAAAACTTATGAAAATTGGTGAATTTTTGTGCAGTCATTCTAATATTGAAGATAGTAGAAAATAAGCAAAATTTTTAGCATATTAAGTTTCATTATTTCAAGAAAGGTAAAAATGAAACTTGAAACACAAAAAAGATTTGTGCAATGTATGGAGAAGGTGCTATGACTGACTGAACTTTCCCAAAGTGATTTACAAAGTTTCTTGTTACATTGGCATTTTGGGAAAATAATTCTTTACTGTGGGACTGTCTTATGCAGTAGGATGTTTAGCAGCACCTCTGGCCTTCAAACTAGAAACCAATAGTAAGAGATAGCTGACATTCTCAAAATATCTAAATCAATAAAGTTAATGGTGAAAATGAAAAATATGTCTTCTTTTTTACATAAAAAACTAAATGGCTTTTTTGACCAACCAATACCATATGATTTCACTCATGCATAGAATTTAATGAACAAACTGAACTAACAAGCAAAATAGATTAAGAGCAGGTTGACAGCTCTGGGGCATGGAGGATGCAGGGATCAAGCAAAAAAGAAAAAGGACTCATGGACAGGACAACAATGTGGTGATTGTGAGGAGGGAAGTGGGTGGAGGTGCAATAAAGGGGAATAAATGGCAACAGAGAAAATATAATAAAAAATAAAGAAAAATATTTTTTAAAAAAGAACCCTGGATGATGTGCCTCAGTGGATTGAGTGCCAGCCTGAGAACCAAAGGGTCGCCAGTTGGATCCCCAGTCAGGGCACATGCCTGGGTTGCAGGCCAGGTTCCCAGTGAGGGGTGCATGTGAAGCAACCACACATTGATGTTTCTCTCCCTCTCTTTCTCCCTCCCTTCCCCTCTCTCTCAAAATAAATAAATAAAATCTTTTTAAAAATTTTAAAAAAGGAACATAAACATAAATGAATTTAACATCCAAAATAGAAAGCTGGGACAAAGATAAAATGAAGAAGAAGAAGGAGAAGGGAAATAATAAAGATAGAATTATAAGTAATGATTTGTAAAACAGGAAAGAATAGTACTAGAAAATTCCAAAGCTAGTTATTTGAAAAACACAAAAAAATAGACAAACCATTAGTTAACTTAAGCTTTAATAAAAAAAGAAAGCACAAATACACAAAAATAAAAAGGTAAAGGAGAAATAGCATAAAAACAGAGACAATGTTTAAGAAAGTTTTTTATAAAACTATGCAACTAATGTGAAACTTAGAAGAAATGGGTATGTTTTAAGGGAAACATAACATCAAAATTAGTCCTAATAGAGTGAGAATATCTAAAGTAGGGCAA
>PVJI01028052.1:0-16941 GCA_004026765.1 Micronycteris hirsuta
GGAGGGGTGACAAAATAACCCAACCTTGTTCTTGAGAGGGAAGATGTTTAAAGGTATGTGTGAAAAGTCCACAGGGGAAAATATTTACTATTTTTTACTAGTTCAGCTCAGTTTCTGTCACATAATCATTTTATCAGCAAATATTATCTTTTACACAGGTGCTTCTCTGATTTAATTGTTTGGAAGCAGTCACTGGAGGCAAAGTAATGTCTATGTGACTCAACTTTGGTGATGCAGTCCAGCTGGGGTCTGACAAGTAAATAATTACCACTAATCAAAGCCTAAATCAATTCGGGTTCTTAAAGTCATATGTGGTAAATGGGGTAGGGGTTATAAATGAACTGCTAGGAATATGGGGAGAAATAAGAGCTGGGCAGTCTAGTCTTAGATAAAAATAACAAAGAAAAGAGTTAACAACAGTAAGACCTTGGCTGCCATGTGTATTATAGCAGAAAGACTTCTGCTGAGGCTCTGCTGTTCCCCATTCACGCATAATTAGCCTCTGGGTTTTAGGATCCTGTCTATAAAACTGAGTTGGATGATGAGTTAGGTCCTTTTCAGTCCTTGAAGTGTATAATCTCATGATTTCATTATGCAGAATTCAGATTTCTTGACATAGAGAGGGAAAAAATGTCTCTCTCTAGCCTCTGTATCAGTATTATTTAAAATAAAAATTAGGAATGAACACATTCACACTTTAAGAGCAGATCATGTGCCCTGAGTACTTAGTAAGTGAACAGACTTGGGTGAGAGGCTATCCATCCTCTAGGGGAAAGCGGCTTTCAGTGGAGTTTTCCATGGGGTTATCATGAAGGACATCTTTCCCAAGGTCTGAGCTCCTACATGATGTATTCATGAGCTTTGAGCTTGAGGACATTTGTTTAAAAGTCAGCCTGACTGGCTGTAGAAAGCCTTTTAGCCTTTTTTGCAGAACATTTTTCAGCTTCCTGGTAATGAACAAAACAGGTCTGATAATTTTCAATAATGTACTCAGGAAATGTGTGGTGTGGGTCTGCAGCTTTCAAGCAGTTGACACAGAGATCTGGTTCAATCAGTGTTGAGAGCCATGCCTGAAGACGCCTTCTGGGTTTTGGGACCTGCCAGAATGGCTGTGTCAACCACAACAAGGCCATATTTTGACTGGTTTTCATCAATTTGACTTGGGCATTTTTTTTCCTGCCTCTTGTAAAAACATTTGGCTTCAAAGCAGAAAAAGAATTTTTCAGTTGTAACTCTGAGTACTGTCTTATTGTCTCTCATAAAATGTGGGTTGCAGAATTTACCTTTTGGTTTGGCTCCTGGCAAGAAGTAAGCAAGAACCCAACATCAGAGAAAAATACTAATTGACCACTTGAGTTCCTCTTCTTTACTCTCTTCTGAAATTGTGGTGCACATCCCTTCACCCTGAGCAGAATTATTGCCATGACCTTGAATTTGAGGATTTGGAAATAACACACGCTCCTTTTTTTTTTAATGAGCACCCCAAATATCGCCACCCCAAGAAAAATACCATTGTAAGGAAATGGCTCTGACCGACTGTGAGGTCTTCCAAGACCCAATACCATGCGCTGACTCAGGAAACTTAGGGCAACATGCTGAAAACATTTGCAGGTCTGGAAAATAACTGGTTTAATAATTCAAGATGCTTTTAAGTTACAAAAAATACATAAAAACAAATAAACCTCCCTTTCCAAAATAATGTTGTAGGGGAAGGTACTTCTGAAATGAAAAAAACAGAGCTTGCAATCAAAAGTAAATTAGGCTTTGTGAAACTCCTAAACAATTGACAAAGTACCCCACTACCCCACACCCCAAATGGACCAATGGAAATAACTATTTCATAACTTCAAAATATTTAGATGAAAAGTGAAATATTTAGTCAATACCCCAGATGTATTTTCATCTGAGTGCCATACAGCTCTGTGCTTGCAAAAGGATTTTCCAAGTGTTTCATATTCCTGGGTGATGTTTCAACCATGCATTCAACACATTTGCCCTTTGCTTTAGTGTTGCTTCCCCAACATTTTAAAATTTTAGCAAAAACAACTATCTTGTCAATATATTACCATAATATATGATTGAAAATATGCCACTCTTTGAGGACGTGCTCAAGGAAATCAATTCCCTATCTCTTCCTTGCCTTTCAGATAATGTCATGAAGTAGGTAAGATGAAAATAAAATGCATCAAAGAATTCACCCATGGAAATCTTTACAGGAAATAATCCATCAGCCTTTGAGATAGTGAGTCAGGCTCTTAAGGCAAGATGATGCCCTGCATACAAAGTCATATTTAATATATCTATAGAACTAGAACAAGCCCAACACCAGATACTGTCAAACAATGAAAGAAATGGAGCATAAGGAGAATTTGACTTCCAAAACCCAGTGTGGATTTAGAATTAGCCAAGGAAATGGGTGTTTTGATATTAACCACTATTCCTTCTTATCAAAATGTTCTTGTCATAGAGGAAGATGACAGAGCAGGAAGACACTGGGCAACACTTTAAAGCAGCACTTGCCTTAATTTTTAGTTTAAGGTCACTATGCATTCTTCCACTGCAAAGGTTAGTTTTCAGAGGCAACTTACTCATCAGTGTCCAGTACCAATTACATTGCCAGAGTGACTCTCGTGGAGAAAAAGTAAGCTCTCATCTTAGACAACAAGGTGGTCTAGTGGGACAAAATGGACTTCAGAGACAGGACAACCTGGATTTAAGTGCTTGCTCTACTACTTTCTAGCTGTGTGTTTTGGTAAGTGCAAAGCTTCTTGGAGGCTGTCCTTTTTCATTTGTAATGGGAATAATAACCAGTATTTTGAAGGTGTTCCATAAAAATAAGAGGTAACAAGTGTAATGTGCCTAGGACACATTTGGTAAAGGAAAGCATTCCACAGATAGTAACCGGAACTGAGTAGCATTCGAGTGAATTGGTTTCCTTGAGCTGAATCGCAAACACTATCCTTCCCCCAGCACAGGGTTCTGTGAAAACGTGAGTTTCTGAATCTGCATAGCTGTGCAATGTTCATAGACACCCTTGAGACTCAGCTAACAATAGGCTGCCACTTTCAATGGTCTCCACTGTAGTACCAAGCCTCCCTTACAATTTAGCAGCAAACATTGTTCTTGCTATGCAAGGATTTCTTGTTGCTAAAGACTCCACGCAACCATCTTTTGAGACTCTTGTATATCAAACACATGATACTTATTAAGTAATAAACTTATTTTTCACCCTATTATTGTAAGGCATAAATCATTTGCTCAACTAGGTTTTGAATTGACATCATTTATACATCAGTAAATAACTATGGAATACAATGTGTTACATGCTAGGGACACAATGCTAACCAGGACTTGGTTACTGTTCATAGTGTGATGGGGAGAGTGACAAATAAAAGGAAGAATGAGAGATAGGCAAGGAAGGAAATATAGGAAGAATGCTTTGGGTAAAGGGAACAACAAGTTCAGGGCTTCAAGGTGAGACAGCAGGTGAATTCCATAAGAAAAGGTTTTTAGTAGGCAATATAGCCTTTCAGTGCTTTGTTTTGATCAAGTATTTGCTTTCAATTAGACAAATTGTAAATTTTCCTCAGATCACTGGTGATATCATATACCCCTAAGGATTTGTAGAATCCCACCCGAGAATAATAAAGGGATTGAGCCAAACAAATCCAAGCTAAATTCCCTGTTCCACAGTTGAGTGTCTACACAAGCTTAGGCAGGTTGCATGCCATCTTTGAGCCTCAATTTTGACATCTAATAATGGAAGAATAACGACCTTGTTGTGTAATTGTGACTATTAAATGTAGTGATGATTCAGTTAAAGTATCTAATGTATGCCCTACACATGGTAGGCACTCAAAGGTCATAGCCATTAGCCATCACTGATAGCTGTGTAAAATTTCAACTGGCAAACACCGATAAAGTACCTGTGGTCATAAACCAGGTATATCAAACTTAGATTTTCATGTTTGGGAGCCAAAAGCCCTCATTAATAATAATCATCATCTAATGATAATACTCACTACTACGGAGTACTTACTCTGGGCCAGATACAATGGGAAGCATTTATCTTAAATTCTTAGTGAACTCTTGCAACAATCCTATGAGGTCACTTGTACTTCATGAAACACTGTTCCCATTTTCTACATAAGAAAAAAAAAGTTCATGAACTCAATATATTTTGATGTTGGATCAAATAAAGTTAAACAGATTTATGTCCTTCAGACAATGTGCATTATTAAATCCAAGAGAGAGGAAGATTCTAAAGGTTCTCCAAATGTATTTGACCGTTAAATCCCTTTTTGGCTGAATGCATACTAAAATACCTTTAAAACACACCTTTTGATAGGCTGAAATAAGAATTTTCAGCTCTATTTTATACTTAAGAAAATTGGGACTCAGAGAAGTTAAGTTGCCTGTCACACAATCAGCAAGCAGGATGGGCCATGGTTTGAAACTAGGCCTTTTTAATTCCAAAAATCACATTCTTGCCATAAAACAATTCTTTTCAATATTGTTCCAATTCTTAGAAATTCTTTAGGCTGCAAAAACATAGGCTGCAGTGCTAAGCTCTGACTGTTATGAGTAGGATAGCCTCCCGAACAAGACTAAGGAAAATCTTAAGTTCGCAAGTCAGGAGTCACATCTGAAAGGAAGGCACTCACCTCTCTTGCTGGGGAAGAGCAATATGGATGCCTGGGCCCGTTCTCTCCTAAGGTCTGGATAAAAATCCCACTAGGCACCTGCCCTTATTGTTTCTTACTGTGCCCTGAGCTGTTTCCCCTAACTCTCAGAACTCATACCTCTACTATGTGGCCCAATTCTTCTTCATACCTGTCACTATTTCAGTGGTGGCTAGTGACAGCTCACACCTGGCTTTTCCCTTGGCAAAGGTGATTGCAGCCCACCACTGAGCATATTGCTGAAGTAAATAACTCAGCCCAAACCTAATAATCCCTACACAAAACTCAGAGAATATGAAAAAGAATTACCCCATCCAGTTCCCTTGGCATTATGGGAATAGGCGAGACTTTCATTGACTCCAGCAGCCCATATGTTTGAAGGTCAAATAACACCTGGGTATTTCTTTGAAATAAACTAATTGAGCCTGGATGATTTAGAGTCAGTCTTGCTGAAAGGCTCATTGGGATCACCAATGGTTAAGGCAAGACCTTCTTTTGAAAACTCTGGATCCTCCAACGCCAGCTTTGTCAAGTGGCAATGAATATTTGATGCTGTTCAAAGATTAAGACCTGCTCCAAACTGGGTAAAGAGAAAAAGAAAAGATTGCTTTCAAATTGCTATGAAAGGAGCCTCAGCCCCAGGTGTTCAAGGTGGTAAAGAAATCAGAGGAAAATCAGGCAGAAGGCCTGAAAAGTAATAGTTCTCAGTCACTAAATGTGCATAGAAAGCATCTGGGAAATATGTTAGCATTGCAAATTTCCCTGCTGCCTTCCCCTTTGTACCCCTTTTAGCTAGTTTTCATGGAAACCCTCTTTGTAAGAACAACACAGAATTAACACAGAGACTAGGAAAAAATATTAACTTCCCCTATGTTCATCACATGCCCCTACAAAAACCAGTTAGTGGGTTTGCTTCACGCACAGGCAGCTCCTACCTCAGAGCCAAAGGTGGGCCTGGGGTGGAAAAGTTCCTCCCTCTTAGGCTTGGCCTCCCAGTTTACATGCACCAGGACTATGTACCTCTCTTTAGCATTTATTGTCATTGTGGTGAAATATTTTCCCACTGGACTGTTAACATTGTTTTCCCCACTATACTGTTAACTGTGTGAGAGCCACACCAGTCTCAGTCACTACCACCTCCTAGAACCTAGCACAGTAGGTCTAGGTGCTCCCTAATTATTTGCTGAGTGAATAAATAAATGGTATTAGAAACCATTGACATAAGGCTAATAAGAATTTCCTGGAGAAAATAATTGGGAGATGAGTAATTTTTGAAAAAAATTGCAGTCATTGACTTTCATCTAATAATTTAAAAATGTACATTTTTGCTAAGAATTACACTATTTGGTTTTAGCCACATTCAATCATTACAATTGAGAGAGATATTAGAAACTGGAATAATGATAAAAGTGGAGTTGTAATAATAATGATGATCAGAGTTAACTGGACTTGTGGGCCTGGGCCTATGCTTGGTTTTATCCATGTGTTACCTCATTAAATTGTCTCAATAAGTCTATAAGGTAGGTAGCCCCATTTTATAAAATGAGGAGACTGGAATCTGAGCATGAGAACTCCAGTCTGCCTGTGTTCTCAAATAGTATGCAGATACTACATGAAAAGTTTATTCATTTGTTCATTCAACAAATATCTGAGCACAGGCTAGTCTATCTTAGTACTAGACTGTACAAAGTGACAAGTAAACACACAAGTAGTCCTAATTCTTTTCAAGTTTATAATTTAGTGGGGGAGACACATATTAATCAATACCCATACAAAAATATAACTATTTTAAGTGCTATGAAGGAGCAGTATATTGTAGTAGGAGAAATTAGTTCTGGTCAGCTTTCTTGAGCTAATACATTAACCAGTGAAGGAAGAGAGAGAGAGAAGCTTTCAAGAAAGAGGGAAGAGCTGTGCAAAGGCCCTGTGGTAGAAAGTAAACCTGGTGCTATATGAGTGATTGAAAGAAAGCTATAAGAGGTAAGAATAATAAGAGCAAGAAGCCAGATAGATGCAGGGTAGGCTCTAGAGCAGTGGTTTTCTGAACTTGAGTGTAGACAGTAGAATCATCTAGAGGACTTGTCAAAATGTAATTTCTGGATTCCACCCCCAGAATTTCTGATATATTAGATCTGGGGTGGGGACAATACTTGCATTTTGAAACATGCACCTAGGTGATGCTGATGACTTCTGAGGCAACACTTTAAAAGCCACTGCCCTCCACTATAGTACCTGGTGGGTGAGGGTATGGATTTCTGATTCTGTCCTATGAGGAGAAAAAAGTCATTGAAGGATTCCAAGTGCCCAGGTAACATAATCCAATTTATATTCTGGAGAGAAAAAAGTCACTCTGGCTGCAGGGTGAAGAAAGCACTGTCTGTAGGGAGGCTAGTGTAGGTGCAGGTAGGCCAATCAGAAGGTCTATCTATAGTCATTTAAAAATGAGATAATTCTAACTCTGACTAAGGTAATGGCCATGAGTTAGAAGCAGATGGAGTTGAGAGAGATTTAGAAGAGTGGAATTAATAGAATTTGGTGATGAATATGAGAATTACGGGAGAGAATAGCTCCTTGGCTTCTGCTCGAGCAACTAGACAGACGTGATGCTGTTCGCTGAGATAGAACCTGGACCAAGACCAGGCCTGGAGGAGATCATGAGCTAAGCCTCAGACTTGATGAGCGGGAGGTACTTTTGAGGCATTCAAAAGATGGCAATCAGACAATTAATAAATATATGGGTCTGGAGTTAAGTGGCAAGATGGAGACTAGAGATTAAAATTGTGAGTCATCTGAGAGTATGTGTGATATGAAACCATGGTGGTGGATGAGATCACTGGTGAAAGGAATCAGAATAAGAAGGGCAGAGGGCCTAGGACCCACAACATTTAATGGCTGAGTAGAACATGAGCCAATAAAGCAGAAAGACACCAGTGATCAGACAAAGCTCAGAGA
Source organism: Micronycteris hirsuta (assembly GCA_004026765.1). Taxonomy (NCBI): domain Eukaryota; kingdom Metazoa; phylum Chordata; class Mammalia; order Chiroptera; family Phyllostomidae; genus Micronycteris; species Micronycteris hirsuta. The sequence continues at coordinate 7,635 of PVJI01028052.1, forward strand.
GAATTGTGCCCTGAAGCCAAGGGAAGGGAGGTAGCAATAGGCAATAATGCAGGTGCTCTTCAGAAGTTAACTAAGATGAGAAGTGAGGAATGTCTACTGGATTTAGGAAGGTGAAGGGGACCATGAGGAAAGGGAGCTTGGCAAAGGGAGAGAGGAGATATTGAAAGTAGGCTATTGCAGAAGTTGGGGAAACAGAGTGTTTCATCCCCAAACTTCATTTGGTATTATTTTCAGTTTCCTTTCTCTCCACTTACAGCCCAAAGTTATTATTTCTTCTCCCCGTTTGTGCCATGTGAATTGAAGATTCACTCTTTGCTTTTTTTTACCTCTTATTTATTTACTCTTCCCACCACTCTAATTTGACTTCTAGTTCCATTAAATTTTTATGAAATACCATATCCCTTTTTAATTTAGTGTAGCAAACCAAAGAAGAGTTAAAAAAAAAAAAAAAAACCTGACCTACCCTTAACAAGAAAGAACCTATCTCCTATTTTTCATTAGAGGAGATCTTAGGAATGCAAGGCTCTAGGTCCTATTCCTATTTCTGTTATTCACCACTTACCTTTGGAGAGTGGACAGTCATGGGAAGGTCTTCTGACTAGACCAGTAGAAGGTAAAAGCGATGTAAAGTTGAAGGTCACAGAAGTCCTGTACTTATGTGAGGAGACTATATTTATGTGAGGAGTCTGTGTCTATGTGGGAAAATAATTTGTTTTCTGGCCGAAATCACTCCATGGTTAATAGCAAGCTTCAAGTTTGGGATTCAAGGCCAGCTAGACTGGGAAACAAACCTTGGCTTTGCAATTTACCAGATATGTAACCTTAGGCCGTATGCTCAACCTCTCTGAGTTCATCTGTTCCGGGCAGTGCCTAACTCACGCTAAGCAATTAACTCATTACAACAGTGATTGTGGTTGGCCAAGCAAGTACAAAGGAGGAAGAAAAGCAGCTCTTCAAGGAGGTATTATTTTCCAAATGTTATCCTTAAATCCCAAGTATTTATTTGGGCTTTTCTACACACTAGTTCCTTCAAAGGACTTTTAAATCCATTGCACTTTTAAATTTATTTATCATGTATTGTGCCTTCTTTGGTCAATATTTTACTCTTTCCAAAAAAAGAGCTTGTTGAAGTTGCTTTTTAAAATTAAGTACTCCCAAGTTTTTACTATTTAGCTTCTATTTTAAAGAAACAAATGCAGTTAAGTTATAAAACAGGGAGGAAATATAGTAATTGACCTGCTTGTTTTATTTAGGGATATACAGATACAAGAAACATAAGAAAAAAATAAAGCAAAGCTCAACACATTTTCCTAGAGGAAAGAACCAGAATATACAATGAAAATGTATATTACTCATCAATCCATCCATTTATTCAACAAATTAGCCCTAACTATTCACTTACTAAAAGGGCCTGGGCTAGAATCAAAGTAAAAAGAATCAGATTTTTTTTTGTTTTTGTTTTTCATCTCCCATACTGTCAATACAGGCTTGGCTCATTGTTTAAAGTAGAAGTAAAGTCAACAGATCAAATGCCAAAGAAAGGAGCAGAAATGTGATTTATGTAAGAGTTTTCTGCAGTTTGTTACAAGGAACCATGAAATTACTGCATCCATATTTCTACATCAACTTCATTATCTACCTGTTGCCAAGTTAAGGGCAACAGAAATGTTTGGAAACATTTCTCTATCTGGTATCATCACTGATCAGCCCACAAGAATAATATTAGTAATGATACAAATTCTTACCTTTAGTGTTTTAAAGCAGTGTGCATGTTTTTGCCTATGTTATCCCTTTTACCCTGGTGGGGAGAACCTCATGGAAGGGACACGGTTATCCCCATTTCATAGATAAGGAAACAAACTAGGATGGCTTAAGAAATTTGTCGGGACAAAACTGAGGGGTGGAACTGAGACCTAAAGGCATATGCTGGATGGTATAACTCTCCTTTTTAAAATTAACTTGCTTTTGTATCCAAAAGAAAACCGTTCTAGTTCTGCATTTAAAAAAAATTCTACATTCTTATTTACCCTGTCCACTGACGCTTTGAAGGTCATAATGATCCTTACAAATCAAGTGTGAAATTACTTTTTCTCCCCAGCATCACTCCCCTATCCTTTTTTTTTTTTTTTTTTTAGCTGCTCTGCAAAGCAGCCTGGTTACCCAGCACATTTTTCATCTTCCAAAGCTAGTCTTCTCTTCCACCTCTCCAAGCAGGGGGAGCCCCATTTGATTGGCCCTTGAGAGCTTTCTGCAGATTAATCACTCTGAATTCTGAAGCTCAGCAAAAATTTCTCATTCTAGCCCAAGAGCAACAACTATTTCTGGCACCAAAAGAATGTTTTCACTCACTAATACGAAGGCCTCTGAGAATTGCCAAAAGGAAACTGCAAGACTGTTCTTAACTGTGAGGTAAGGTCATCTAGTGTTGGTGGCCCAGAGACATAAGGAATAAGGATGTATTTTCCTTAGGGTAAGATTTTCTAGCCATAAACTTGTTATTGTATTGTACCTACTATTTTTTCAAGGATGGTCATCTCCCAAAGGAACTTTTTAAAAAACCCAGGCCATCCATGGCTGGGTGGTTCAGTTGGTTGGAGGATCATCCCATAACCACAAGGTTGCTGGTTTGATTCCCAGTCAGGGAACATACCTAGATTGCTGGTTCAGTCCCTGGTCAGGACATGCATGTATGGGAGGTAATCAGTCCATGTTTCACTCTCACATCTCTGTCTCTCTCTCTCAAATCAATAAACATGTTCTCAGGTGAGGATTTTTTAAAAATTAGGTTAAATTAAAAGAAAATAAAAAGTCCCCTGGGTAACTCAGTTGGTTGGATCATTGTCCTGTGTGCCAAAGTCATAGGTTCCATCCCAGGTCAGGGCACATGCAAGAATCGACCGATAAATGCATAAACAAGTGGAACAACAAACTGATGCCTCTTTTTTCTCTCTCTCTTTTCCTCCACCTCTCTAAAAATCAATAAATTTTAAAAAATTTTAAGAAATAAAAAAATAGAAACAGAAAATACTTACTTTTAGGAAAAACAACAACAACAAAACAGACTTCCATGGATCATTTGGATTTTCACTGAGACACAATGCTGCTTAGCTAAGCATTGGATTTCTGCACTATTTGGGGGTTTACTTTTTAACACAAGATGTAATAATTTCATACTAAGGCAGTGTATGCTTTGTGAAGTTTTGAAGACCAGTAAAAGAGAATCTATTTTTCATTCAGCACAGGCTGTGGTATCTTTAAACCAAGGATATTCTTGATTTATATTTGAATAAAGTTTTGGAGCATTTATTACACACCAGTCTTTGTACTAAAAGGTCATATGTACTACTGCTTTTATAATCATTACAGTAACTCTTGAATGTGTGAACTATTATTACAGTAGTCCCCCCTTATCTGTAGTGCATAGGTTCCAAGACCCCCAGTGGATACATGAAACCATGGATAGTACCAAACCCTATATATACTGTTTTTTCCTACACAGACATTGCCATGATAATGTTTAACATTTAAATTATACACAGTAAGAGATTAATAAAAATAAGTCATAATAAAATATAACAATTATAAAAATATACTGTAAACAAAAATTCTGTGAATGTGGTCCCTCTCTCTTTTTCTCTTAAAATATCTTATTATACTGCACTCACGTTTTCACTTAACAGAAGCACTTTACAGCTTCTCTGTGGCATATGTGAATTGCCAGGATCATTCCTCTTGCACTTTGGAGCCATTATGAAGTAAAATAAGGGTGTTGACCACAAGCATGGTAATATAGAGACAGTTGATCTGACAACATAGGCAACTACTAAGTGACTAATGGGCAGATGGCATGTATAGCGTGGATATGCTGGACAAGGGGATAATTCACATCCTGGGTGAGACAGAAGGAACAGCATGAGATTTCATCACTCCACTCAGAATAGCACACAATTTAAACTTATGAATTGGTTAGTTCCAGAATTTAATATTTTTGGACTACCATTAACCACAGAGTACTGAAACAGCAAAAAGCAAAACCATGGATAAGTGGGGACTACTGTATTCTTATTTTACTTCTGAGAACATTAAGTAACTTGCTCAAAATGTTGACAATTTCTGAAACTGAGTAATGAATACATAAAAGCTTATTGCAGTGATTTGCAACCTTTTTCATCTCTTGGCACACATAAACTAATTACTAAACTTCTGTTGCACACCAAAAATATGTTTTTGGCCTATCTGACAAAAAAAATAGGTATAATTTTTATTTATTCATCCCGAATGGCTATTGTTGCATTGCTTGTTGTCACTTTTTTATTTGACAGTCTAAGGGAAAAGAGGTCAGTGCCCCTGACTAAATAGTCAGGTAATTCATGTTTTAAAAATTCTTGCAACACGCTGGTTGAAAATTGCTGGTTTATTGTACAGCAGGTCCTTGAATAGTATCATTTCCTTCAACATTGTTTGCACCTCCTTCCCATGTCTGTATAGGTTTTCTCCAGAGACGCTGGATTCCTCCCACCTTCCAGAGATGTGCACCCAAGGTGAATGGAGTGTCTGAATTGCTCCCATCAGAGTGTGTGAGTGGCCCTCAGATGGAAAAGTGTCCTGTCCAAGCCTAGTTCCCATGACCCGGAACTGGAACAAGTGGGTTGGAAAATAATTATCTTACTTGGTTTCATTCATTTTTCTTAAATGTCTACATAGCTCACATGTATTTCAATGTTTAATATTTAAAATGTCTTTGGTCTTTATTAAGAACTTTGGTGACATTTTTGTGACCAGAAATAGGCTATGAGCACTTTACTCTTTTTCCTTTCAATTAGCCTGTGTTAAAATTGACTTTATTATATTAATTTTGCTTGAATCGCAGTTTCTAAGAACCTACCAACAATGTTAAGTGAGGGCTTAATATACTGTTTTCTCTAGTTTTATTGATGTTGAAGATATTTCATACAATATCATCATTGTTGTTGATTTTACATTGCCTTTCTCAAAGGCATCTAGCTCATGAGTAGAGCCTATGGCTTCAAACCCAAGTCTAAGTGTGCAGAGCCCGAGCTCCTAAACTGGAGCCTAGTGCTGACTGTTGCCCAGTGGATAATATTAGCCAAGGTCTACCTGATGCCAAGAAAACTCCCTAGAAAATCAAAACCCAAACCAAAACAAGTTAGTCCATTTGATGTACTCGGTAGCAGGTGGCCATACTCAGTGGCCCTTGGATCAAAGTCCCTGGGTGTACCACGTTACACAAAGCAATTCCTTAGAGAAGTGCAGGAGTGCTTTATTCAGACCAATCAAAGCTGCATGTTCAGCATGAACAAACTTGTTTGCTGTATTTACTTATTTACTTATTTATTTTGCATGCTATTTGTGGTATGAGCAGCCCCTTCCTAATGATATCACAGGCCCAAAAAGAGCAAACATGGCATCTGCCTGCAATCCCAGAATAAAATAAGCACTATATTTGCTGTTTCCTGGTTTTTTGTCCCTCAAGATAGAAACTCAACTCAAATAATGACCAAGGGACTTCTGAGAATGGGTCTAGACTATCCTTTTATTAAACACCTAATAGCAATATACAGTTCATGTTTCTATAATCAAATACTATTGATTTTATTTTATGGTTTTACTCCTATGCCTCTTAAAGTGATATATAAAATTTATTTGTTTTCTAAGTAAAAGCAATGTTTATTTTCTCCTCATAGACTCTTCTAAGCACTTGTGGTACATGCTGACATCCTCAGGTATTGGGAAACCAGGACCAGGATTTGCCCTGGCACCAATTCTCCGACAACATTTATGACCAACTCTAGAGACTTCAACTGTTAGAGACTTCATCCCTTGCTTTGCGATTTCATTAGGTCCACGAGGAAACATGAGATTTCTCCCTCTGGCCAAAGTTTGGTTTAAGTGGACCTCAGTTTGCCTGAGGGATAATTCTGGCGAAGCATGGAGTTCTGGGAAGCATCAACCATCTGTCAAGGGGTAAGGGAAGCATCACTTGTAAAAAGAAGAAAAAGAAACTCTGTAGAGCTTAAGAACATAAGTAGGGGTCAGGGAGAGACTGTTGGGTTGTCTTCTTTACTTATCACTAAAATGGCTTATTTAGATCAATCTTCCAGTGGATGCCCCTCTGATGCTGTAGTTACTAAACATGAGGAAAACATTTTTAAGCCACTTAAAAATGCTGATAAGGCACTCTTACAACAGTCATCTTCTTGTCCAATTTGTTATTCCATAAATATCTATATCAGATATAACTTACCTATTTAAATACTGCAAAAAATTTAAAGGCATATTTACCTCTTGTTAAACTAGATGACTAAAAATTGATATATCTGAACAGATATTATCTTTGCACTAGGGAGGTAAGATAAAAAGCTGAGCAAAGTTTCACCTCCACTCCATAACCAGCCACTACCAGTAAATTTAAACAAACCAGTCCTTGAAATTCTCAGGCTTGATGTCATAACCTAGAATTTTTATTCTTAACAAACCCTACATCCCCTTTCTATTACAAATATTTCATAGCATAATCAACCTACATACACAATTTGAAAAATACTAACATAACCTCACTGTAATATAGAGGAGAAATAAAGAAAATTAATATAATAAAATAACACATTTTAAAATCTAAGTGCTTAGGCATGATTACATTAAAATACATATTGAAGTTTTCATCTACTTACATAAAATCCTCTGGAATTTAAGAAGTTACAGTTCTCACAGAGTGTTCCCCTTCCTTCTCTTTCCATATCACATTTTGAATGGGAACTAAATAAGTATATTTGTAAGTATATTTGTAAGTATATACAAATACTTACATACAAATATACTTATTGTATATGTATGCTTTGTATACATATTGTATACATATTGTATAGGTATGATTTGTGTATATATGTATACTTCGTATACATACATAGAATTGCTATGAGTTTGAGCAACAAACTCAAATTGATACTCAAACCCAAATTGTCAGAAATGGTATTGTCATCAGTGACATGATTTTCTGAAATGGTAAGCAATGAACAATGGTAAAACTCTGCAGGTAATCATCTATAACCTACCCTTTGTAATTTCATTCCTGGAAAATATAACGATATTAAACCACTTATCCATCTATCTATGTATCTAACAGATATCCAGTCTAGTTTCTATGTAAGATAATCATATGTCGGTTTTTCAACCAATGAATGTCCAGTAGGACATTTCAAAGTCATATAGGACACAGGGCAACTTTTTATTTTGTGTATTCGCCTCATCCATTGCATAACGGCTTGCCCCCCCAGACTCTACCCATTAAAGGTCACTAGTATCCTCCCAAATGTAACAACCTAAATCATTTCCACCAATTTCTAAAAAGCCTGCTGGTGGTTTTGCTCGATTTGTGAACCAATGGCTAACAGCAACACCAGAGCCAACACCCTCCCACAATCTCCTGCATAATTTATATTGTGGTTCCCACAGGAACACCCTATTCTCACCTTCTTCCTTTATCTCTTTTAGGGCTCAGACAAGTTGGTCCCTTACCTCTGACTTGGTCTGCCACTAGCCCTTTTATTTGGACCACATCTCTCCTATTTCTGAATTCCCATTCCATTGGTTATCTCTGGGGTTCATGTAATTCATTAACTCCTAGCCCATGCTTAAAGGCTTTGAAAGTTTTATAGAAACATGTGTTGTCTCTCTAAATTAACTGTAATCTTCTTAAAAGCAGTCAGTATTTTCAGTATTTCCATTAACACAGTTCTGTAGAGGTGCTGTGTGCTAAGGCTGAGTTAATACAGCTAAAAGCCTAGGGAAGTGGACTTTGTACTTTTTGGACTTGCGAGAATGCAAATTTTGGGCGATCCAGACTGTAACTCAAAGTGCCAGGTTATGATACCACCTGAATAGTAATCCCATGGTAGAAATTCATCTGAACCCAACTCACAGTGCCTGGCACTCTTACTCATACCCATTTTGAATTTATTTTTATGACTCTCAGAAACCAAACCTCATGCCTTTTCTAAAGCAGTTCTCAAACTGCAGCCTGTATATACTGCCAGTGTCAGAATCAACTAGAGATTCTTGTTAAACAAGATAAAACAAACAAAAAAACCAACATTAGAGCTGTTCCTGAAATCTACCATTTGAGAAACACAGCTCTGTCTAACATACTCCCACTCAATTAGGCTAGTTCCTTCATTATGAAACCATTCAACCGTGCTTCTTGAATATCAATAGGCCTTTTACATTACATGGGGAATCCAGTCAAAATGACAAGGCAGTCATTAAAATTCTACAGACAACAAATCCCATAAAGACCAGGGTCAAGGAGTGGAATCATTTCAGCAGTTGACTTTTAGTTATACTCCCTAATTTATTTCAGGGTTTCAGCATTTGGTGTTTGCTTATTAATTCATCAGTGTTGTATGTCTCCAATGCATCATTTTGTGAGTCAAAAATCAATATTTCATTTGTTAATATAGTCAAATGCATACATTTGAAAAAAATGAATTCACGCTTAACATCCTTCATGAGACAAATTCCTGGGGCAAAAAAATCAAGAATGGGTAATTCCAGCAATGCATTTCTTCTGCTGGATTTGAACCTCCAGTACTGTCTATCCTGTTTACTACTATCTCCTATCCCCCCTTTTCCTACTTGGGCCTGGAACATATTGGAAAATTCATGAGAATAAATGAATGGAACATTCATATAAAAAGGGACTGGAATACTCAACATTAATGACAAGTAATAAATCATTTATTTAGTAACTATTTGTGATTTCTCACTATATGGATTAAGGCCATGGCTGCTGTTTGCAAGAAGTTAAACCTAATAAACACAATAGCTACATTTATGCAATATATAATGTGTGTCAGGTACTGTGATGAATGTTCCACAGATACTATCTCATTTGATACTTATAGCAACCCCAGGGACACAGCTACTCCTCTCTGCATTTTGCAGATGAGAAAACTAAACCTCAGACAAGTAAAGTAACTTTCCACTTATAAGTAAAAACACCAGGATACCAGTCAAGATCTGCCTCCCAAGTCTGTGCTCTTAATCACACAGCCCTCTGTTCCAACTTGGCATGACGGGAGATGTATGTACAAAGAAAGACAATGATCAGAGAGGCGCAGGTCACAGGGATGATCAGGATGAAGCATTGGGAGCTAATAATAACCTTATAAGGAATGAGTTCAGAGCCAGAAGTGATGATGGAAGGCAGCAATGGAATTCTGGGGGTTGAGGTCACTGTTGAAAGGAGAATGGTATATGCCAAATAAAAGAGAGCATTCTTTTTTTTTTT
>PVJI01028053.1:0-16991 GCA_004026765.1 Micronycteris hirsuta
AAAAAAAAAAAATTAAATCTAAAAAAAAAAAGAACCCCTGATAGGGGTGCTCATGAAATGCTGAAGGTATCACAGGTACAATTTCAGATTCATCAGTGAATAATAGGGACTGTCTATGCACAGAAAATCTTAATTTGATCTTAGGGATAAATGCCCCGAATCTTTCAACCAAACTAGATTACAAAGAAAAAGCAATCAGATCAGCTTTATATTTCCACTTTTTCGGCTACACTGTTTTATCTACATTTCTGAAGCATCTGTTGGGCTCAGTGCTTTGGTAACCATACCAATCTCCTGGGCTCCGGTTGCGTAGTGTGCATACAAGCCTGACTGGGGTCGGACTGTACCATTCTCTAATATCCAGCTGTTTACCTTTTTTTTTTTCCTTCTGGGAGGTATGGGATGTTTGGGTTTTAAGTAGTTGGAGTAGATCTTGAAAAAGCTAATAAAATCAAACAAAAGAAATAGACTTTAACAGGTATATATTTTTTGCAGTCTGGATTTATGTTTCCAGAGATCTGCTCATGTATTTATTTAGCAAACAATGTTAATGTTACACCTGAAACATCTAGAATGACTTTGTACAAACATCATTACTCAGTAATGTCTGCATTCTCTACTTTAATGCTGTACTCACTGTTGAACTTGATTTTGATTTTGGCTGACATTCCATAAGCCTAGAAGCCTCTGTCCCCCAGGCAAGCCTGTCACTGCTTTTGTTTCTGGTAGCTTGTAGTTTCCCAACCCATGGCCTTTCTAAAACCACCTTTTGTCTGTCAGTGACCTCAACTGTGCAGATAGGAGAGGGTGTTGGTTTTAGAAAACTTGTGAAATAGAGGAAACCTTCCTATTTCAAAAAGATACGTGAGCTTGTTGGCTTTTTGGTTCTTACATGTGAAGTTAAACCTAAGAAAACCTGTGTCAGACATCTCTGCCATTATCTCTTTTATACCTTCAGAGGCTCCAACACTTCCCAGCTTTAGGGAGTACCACCCCAGACTTGCTTCTAACTTGGTTTCCTTACCTTAGTAAATATAAAGTGCTCTATGCAGTTCAGTAGAGACTTCACGTCTAAGCAGGTATGTTTCCAGGCAGGCAATGTAAAATGAATCGGTAGGGAGCCTATCATGGAATGGATTCGAATTTGATTAGGAGAGGAAAGTTTCAGGCCTTTGTTCTGAATAGTAAAAGGGCAGTGAGTATAATATGTAATTTAAGGGAGCTTAAAAATGGCCAGTAACTATGATTTGAGTAATGAGAAACCATTTCATCTTGAACTTTGTCCAGTAAAGGAACTTTCCACACTAGGAAGACTAGAATGTGTGGTGGAATTGAATATAAACACATTTCAGTAGGAAAGAAGGAAAGCATCTCCTAAAAGCGAACTAAAAGTAATTTCCTTTCCCTCTGGGTATATCGCCAAATAGCAGATGACCTTCTCTGACCATCTTTTTTGCCTTAAGGAGTCTTTGGGAGAGAACAAATCAGTTTTAACAGACTGAAGTCAAGTCCACAAAGAGTACTCCTTGGACACACTTTCTGTGAGCTAGGCACTGTGCTAGGTACTCAGCTCTCTCATTGAGTGCCTAGCTGTCTCACATTAAGAGCTAAGCTGTTAATTCCAGTTGCTTGGCACCACTGGCAAGTGGTAGCATCTGGATTCAAATCCACTTCTCAGCCTAGTGAGCACATCATTTTTTCACAAACCGGTATTTTTGCTACTACAGCAAAAACCTGAGTTTTGCTTTTGGATTTTGCTTTTCTTACCCCCCTCCTGTTAGCCTGCAGACATCTGGCGTTGTCCATAAAAGAGGAATGTGGTTTATTATAAGTGGGTATACTTATTGAGCACTGTATGTTCACTTCTTTTCAGACAGGTTCTCTCTCTTTTTTTTTTTTTTTTTATATTTTATTTATTTATTTTTAGAGAGCGGGGAAGGGAGAGAGAAAGAGAGGGGAGAAACATCAATGTGTGGTTACCTCTCACATGGCCCCCACTGGGACCTGGCCCGCAACCCAGGCATGTGCCCTGACTGGGAATCAAACCGGCAACCCTTTGGTTCTTAGCCCACGCTCAATCCACTGAGCTACACCAGCCAGGGCCAGACAGGTTCTCTTTTCATGGTGGGAAAGACAGCCCCTGGCAGCCCTAAGCCTCCATCTCCACAGCTTTGTGGTGTACAAAGGGAAGAGAGAAAACCACTCATGATATCCAAATACTGCTCACAAAGACCAGTTGTCTCTTTTTGGGTCTCATGCCCACTTTCTAATCGAGTTCTGTGCCCAGAGAGGTAGAGGAGCAGAACTGGCTGGCCCAGCTAGTGTGCCCACAGGGCTCCAGACTGGAGGGAAGTCCTGGGTGGTAACAGTAACATGCTGCTGGGAAACCCACTGTATCCCTATGGCGGTAAGTTGTGTCATCCTGAGACAGTGTTGAAGAGCACCTACCAGTCAAGGAACTAGATTGTCATGTCTTCACTGCCACTTACTGTTAGTCAAATCGTATCACCTCTTTCTGCCTCCATTTCCCCATCTGTAAAATGAGAGGGTAAAAAAAGAAGAGAGAGGGTAGGACTGGATGATCTCTAATTTCATTTCTGGCTCTGGAATTCTGTGACCCACCTCCCTTTCCCACAGCATCCTTGTACATTACCTGCATGTCTTCAAAAGGAATTGGAAACAAATTTGGATAAGCACCAAAGCTTTGAAGGAAGATGAAAGAATTCAGGCCTATTTACATTTGGGTTCCTTTCTTCCTCTTGTAAAGTAAAATTCATTTCTAATCTGGAGAAAGATCAATGCAGCACTTTCCTTGATTGAAAGTGAATAGGCAGGCATCAAAGAAATACTTTGTAATTTAAGGACTTAGAACCAATATATTTGCTTGGCCTTGAGGTCCTTAAATAGTAAGTTCCCTCTAATGATACAGTTTTATGAAATTACCCTTTCTGTACACCTGTTCCCACATCAAGAATAGGCTACAATTTGATTCTTTTTGGCTACTCAAATGGGCTAGTTTTTCCTCTGGTGCTACAAATCTAGGTCACCCTTTTGACATTTCCGAACTCTGTTAGATGCCCCCTCTGTTGCTAGATAGAGAGCAACCAGGGTCTTTGCCTTTTAAGAGCAGTCCATGATAATTGACACAGCAGGAAAAGAAAGAGGTCATTGAAACAGAAACAATAACTGCTGCTAATGCTGAGAAATAAATAAGAGCTTCTCTACATGTATTTGCCCCTGGAAACCAAAACAACTGTCTTAAAAGAAAATGGGTGAGTGTTGGTGGGGAGAGGAGAGCTGGAAGGGATGTGGGTGAAAACCTTATCAATACTCTCCTTCTTCGGTCACAATAACAGGGGTTGATCATTTATTTCAGAGAGCTGGGAATTGGGAGTAGGGAGACAGAGAGTGGGGAGGAGTTTGGTCTGCGGACCTGGCTCTAGACAGATGTTGGTCGAAGGGGGATGCGGTGTCGGCATTAACATTAACATGCCATGGCTGGGCCTTGAAAAGCACGGTCAGTGATTCCTCCATAGCGTTCGCTAGCATTTGTGGGGTACACTGCTTGTGGTGGCTATTTGATTATGACCTGCCCCCACCAAACCGCGAGCCCCTTGAGCACAGTCACACACTCCTGTGCATGGAGCTGAGCTCATGGTTGGCTCCTAGAGGAGGCTCAATAAATAGATATTGCAGGAGAGAATTAATTGATTCAAACTGAAGAGAACGAGGAAACTTGCAAAGAGCAGCATATCACTGACAGAGAAGTTTGGGTTGGCTTCAGTACTTCAGTGGGTTTTTCATTATGTAGACCCCCTTGTCTATGAATTAGGAAACAAGAGCCTGCAAATCTGGCCATCTCTATGCTCACTGTCCTGCTGCCAAATTGCAGCACTCTGTTAAGAGTGGTCAGGAACTGTGGGAAGGGTCTTAAGCAAGAAGGCTGAGGTTTGTGTTAAGAGAAGACCCCTCCACATCCAAAGCAATAGAAGCATTCATTTTCAAGGAGCAGGTCACTCCTTGTCCACTGCTGTGAAGTCTCAATGGGAAATTTTACAGGAAAGGAGAGGCCAACCTTCCTGTGACAGGAGGAAGCTGAGAAGACTAGTTTTCTTTTAGCCCGTGGTGTTGCTATGTCTGAAACCCAGTCTTCCCATAATCTTAGAGGCTAGCTTTCCAACTATATGCTTCCCTGAAATCATTCTAATCTACAGCCTGTGAGTGGTTTTCTCACCCTAGGGGTACAAGGATTGTTTACATTTTTTAAATGTTTTTGTTGTATTTTTTCTATCACCATTTAGTCCCCTTATATCCACCTCCTCCCAGGATTGTTTACATTCGAAATGGCTGTCCCCGCACGTCATCCATGAGGCAGCCCCCCTCCCCACTGAAATACCTGAGAACCACAGAGCACACCCCTTCCTTTGCCAAAGGAGTTGCCTCTCAAAGCAGAGCAGGTGATTGTATTTCCCAGTTCCCTGGTGCTGCTAGAACTCATTCTTTCAAGTTCTGTATCTCTCCAGCCCGCCTAATTATGCTTGTCTTTCCAGTCTGGGACCTCCAGATGTAGCCTGGCTTCCTGGCCAGACAGGTTTCATAACTGCATTGAGTCCTCCCTAGGATGATTTAAAAAACAACAAAATACCCACAATATTCAGTAGTTACTAGGTACCAAACACTGTACTAAGCTCTATCCCTGTAAGATAGGCAGTATCATCTGCATTTTTCACACATGAAAAAACTGAACTTAGATTATTAGGTTAAGTGCACAGGCAGGAATTCTCAGCATAGATCTGCCTTAATTCTTAGATTACAGAGTATAACACTGAAGATCTAAGAGACTGTTAATGTCTCCAAATCACAGAGGCTTTCTAAATCAGAGGGAGGGGGCACATTCAAATCTGGGTTCTTGGATGCCAAACCTGGGTCATTTCACAACACTGTAGCTCCTGATGCCAAAACCTGAATTTCCTTAAGAAAAGCACAGATGCGAGAATCCTTGTAAATCTCTGACTTCAAGAATAGATCTTTTTTTCCTATTTATCTTCTCCCTAGAGTCTGTATTTTCCCCACAAATATTTTGACACAATTTTTTAAAATCTTGGTATTCCGCCTTTGAAGGAGTACAGCCTTAGCTAGACACTTTGTCAGACTCCCGTTTCTGAGCCTTTTCTTACACAATTATCCAACCAGGAGTCTCTGTGAAGTCATTCTTTCAGGGCCTTGCTTGCTGCCACCTCCTTCATGAAGCCCTCCTGACCATGCCAGACCGCATGCCTCACCAAGCATCTCTCACACAGAGTTTTTGTAGGCGATGTTACCATTGAACACTTTCTGTCTTCTGTCTTTGTTCTGTCCTCTCTACGGGAAGCAACTTCTTCTCTAAGGCACATACTGCTGGCCAGAATCTGGGCATTCTATCTATGATGGTTTTTACTTAGTGTATCTCAGACCAAGCATTACCTGGTAAAATTAACCAAGGAGGCAAAAGACCTGCACACTGAAAACTACAAAATGTTGCTGAGAGAAATTGAAGAAGACACAAAGAAAAAAAAAAATTCCATGTACATGAATTGGAGACAATATTGTCAAAATGTCAATACTAACCAAAGTAATAACCAGATTTAATGGAATCTCTATCAAAATCCCAGAGGTAAACTTTTTGCAGAAATAGAAAAATCCATCTTAACATTCTTACAGAGTCTCAATGGGTCTGAATGGCCAAAATGAAAAAGAAAAACAAAAGTTGGAGGTCACGTACTTCTTGATTTCCAAACTTGATATAAAGCTACAACACTCAAACAGTGTGATACCAGCATAAAGACGGATACAGAAGAACGGAATGGAGCCCAGAAATAAGCCCACACAAGGGTGTGGTCAAATGCTCTTCAACAAGGAGTCAAGACCATTCAGTGGGGAAAGGAGTTTTACATTTATCAACAAATGGTGTTCATAAAGCTCGATGATCTGCGTGCAGAAGGATGGAGTTTGACCTTACACAAAAGTTAAAATGGATCAAAGACCTAAACGTAATTGCTGAAACTATAAAACTGTTAGAAGAAGACATAAGAAAAAAGCTTCATGGCATTGGATTTGGATTTTAATGATTTCTTGGATAAGACACTAAACACAGGTAACAAAAGTAAAAATAGACAAAATGGACTATGTCACCCTGAATGGTGTGGGTCGGTGGGTTGGGCATTGTCCTGCAAAGTGAAAGGTCGTCAGTTTGATTCCCAGTCAGGGCACATGCTTGGGTTGTGGGCCGGGTCCCGGGTTTCTCTCCCTTCCCCTTTCTCTAAAAATAAATTAAAAATTGGACTACATCAAAATTAAAAGCTACGTATCAAGACACAATCAACAGTGAAAAGGCAACCTAAAGAATTGGAGAAAATATTTGCAAATCACTTATCAAATAAGGGACTTATATCCAGAGTATACAAAGAATTCCTGTAACTCAACAACAACAAAACAAACATTAGAAAATGGGCAAAGGCCCGGCTGGTGTAGCTCAGTGGATTGAGCACGGGCTGGGAACCAGAGGGTCCTGGTTCGATTCCCAGTCGGGGTTGCGGGCCAGGTCCCCAGTGAGGGCCATGTGAGAGGCAACCATACATTGCTCTTTCTCCCTCCCTTCTCCTCTTTCTGAAAATAAATAAATAAAATCTTAAAAAAAAAATGGGCAAAGGACTAGAATAGACACATTTCCAAAGAGGACACACAAATGGCCAACAAGCATATGAAAAAATGCTCAACATCACTAATCATTAGGGAAATGCTAATCAAAACCACAGTGAGATACCTCATATCCATTAGGATGGCTATAATAAAAAAGATAATAAGTGTTAGGATGTGGAGAAGCTGGAGCCCTTGTGCACTCTTGGTAGGAATGTAAATGGTACAGCTGCGATGGGCAACAGTATGGGAGTTTGAAAAAAATTTAGAATTACTATAAACTCCAGCACTACCACTCCTGGATATACATCCAAAAGAGTTGAAAACAAGGTCTTTAAGAGACAGTTTACCTATGTTCACAACAACATTGATCACAATATCCAAAAGGTGGTAGCAACCTAATGTCCATTGTCAGATGAACAGACAAGCAAAATGAGGTATATACATACAGTGGAATATTATTTGACTCTGGAAAGGAAGGAAATTCTGTATATGCCACAACATGGATGAACCATGAAGACATTGTGTTGAGTGAAAAAGCTAGTCACACAACAAGACAAATACTGTATTGTTTCACTTACGAGGTATCTGGAGTAGTCAATACAAATACTGTATTGTTTCACAACAACTTACTGTATTGAAACAATACAAATACTGTATTGTTTCACTTACGAGGTATCTGGAGTAGAAACAGAAAGTGTAGCGGCGGCTGCCAGCAGGTAGAGAGAGGCAGAAATAAGGAACTGATGTTTAATGTGTGTAGAATTTCAGTTTTACAAAATGAAGAGTTCTGGAGATTGGTTCCACAACAATGTGAATGTATTTGACGCTGCTGAACTGAGCACCTAAAAATGGTTAAGATGATAAATTTGATGTTATGAGTATTTGACCTCAATTTAAAAAATTAAGTTTCAAAAAAGATAAAAAAAAAAACCCTTATGCAGATATGGCCCCCCTTCTCTCAGCCCTAGTGTGGATTAACAACTCCCTCCTTCGTGCCTCCACTTTATCTTGAAAATACCACCATAAGAGCTCTTACATTTTGGATAACTATTCGGCAGGGTAACGGTTACTGTCCCCCTCGCCCCCATCGAGGAGTTAGGTGAACACTCATCCACTTCTGGGGTCTTGGCCAGAAACTAAGAAAATATACTAAGGTCTTTGAGGGGAAAAAACAAAAGCAAGACAAACAAAAAACCACCTTAGGTGGGAAAAGGGTAGCGCTGATGGAACAATATACTAAAGGGAACAGTCATCATTAGCAAAAGTACAAGGGCTGCCCAGAAGGTATCCAACCACGTAATATGAAAAATAGAGACATTTATTGAAAAAGATACAAGACACAAGAAACATTGTACAGAGGACAATGGCACTTCAGTCCTCTTCAAAGTAGGCACCTTGGGACCTCACACAGTTCTCCCAATCACCATCAGCTGCCCTCTCATATTTTCCTGAATCTCACTGACGGTCTGAAATTTCCCTTTCAAAGGTGATTTTAGTTTTGGGAAAAGCCAGAAGTTGCACAGTGCCAAGTCTGGGCTATAGCAGGGCTGAGTCACCTGGGTGATTTGATGTTTCTTCAAAAAACTCTGCACCAGACACAATGCATGAGCGGGTGCATCGTTGTGATGAAGCTGACAGTCACCAGTTGCCCATAGCTGCAGCCTTCTGAATCATCCGAATAGTTTCTGTGGAGAAATGTTCAAGCTTACTGCAGAATTTGATGCAGATTTGTTGCTGGACTTGCTCGGTCATTTTGAATGCCGTGGCTACACAGTACACGAGAGGTGTTGCTCTGAGGCGAGGTCTGGAAGGACCGTTTTCCTTCAGTCGTCCTTTTTCAGGCAGGATCTGCAAGACCTGAAGAGCACTTACCTCCACGCCCCACCCACATACAAACATCCCCGTGCCCCTCCTTAGTCCGAGCAGCTGAAGTGCATTGGTCCAACCTAGTCTGGCCAACTGGAGGGAAGAGAGTAAGATGTTCATTCAACACAGATTCAAGACACAGTAGCTTATCTAACAGATCAAGTACCCAGAGGCCAAGTAAAGAACTGTTTTGCTGCCTCCCCTGGACTTTTTGTATGTATTCTTTTTTTTTTCTTTTAAGGTTTTATTTATTTTTAGAGAGAGGGGAAGGGAGGGGGAAAGAGAGGGAGAGAAAGACAATGTATGGTTGCCTCTCACATGGCCCTCTCTGGGGACCTGGCCTGCAACCCAGGCATGTGCCCTGACTGGGAATCAAACCAGGACCCTTTGGTTCCCAGCCTGTGCTCAAGCCACTGAGCTACACCAGCCAGGGCCTTTTTTGTATGTATTCTTGATTCCTAATAAGAATTTATTTTTTTCTGATAATGGACTGGACATTCCTGTCCTTCCAAGGTCATGGTCAAAAAGTTCCACTTGTTTGATCTGTTTTCCCTCCTTAAGGCCAGGCACCTAACTCTTCATCCTTGTATCCCCAGTGTCCACTAGCCCTGACACACAGCAGGTGCCTAATAAGTGCCAAACAAATGATTGAATGGTTAGTGAAGGTGAGGGGAGTCATTACAATAACCCACAGAGAGACAGGGCCAAGCAACTAGTCCACTCCAGAGAAAAGGAGAGTCTGAACTAGAGAGCCACAGGGAATACGTGGGTCTGGTAGGAGTGGGAGCAGAGGGAGCATAGAAGAAAAAATGGTGGTTATGCACCCCAGATTGAGCTGGCTGATGAAATGTATACCCTCCAGTTTCATGTATTGTCTCATACAGTGCTGACATTTATTTGGCCCCTCAGCAAATTTCCTTTCATTTATAATTTCAGCTCCATCTGATACATCACCACAGCACTTGCTGAGTGGCCACAATTCCACAGTCACACATACCTTGCTTCAGTTTTAAATTAGACATTATTTTATCTGGCTAATTGGACCTGTTCAGGTCTGTTAACAGTAAGGTGCTCATGTATGGTGCTTTCATACAGTCAGCTCTTTGTAATTTTTCCTCTCCTGGAATCCTGGACAGGATTCTCAGCAATGGGTAATTTAAAAAATCAGCTTTATTTGTCAACATAATGGCACCCTTTCAAGCTCACATTTATAGAATTTGCAAGCTGGAAGGAACAGTAAAGATTAGTTCTGTTTCCCCAGTAAGGAAATGTGTGCATAGAGAGCAAGGGTGGGTCGCTCAGAGACCCTGGCTTCCAGTCCTGAGCCCGTTTTCCTCTGCGACCTGCCAGCAGGTGCAGCCACACCTGCCGGGGACAATCCAGGGCACTCCCTGCATTTCTATGCAATTGAGGCTCGCTCCGGACAGCTCTAAATTGCCTGCATGAGGAGAAGAGGAATGAGCAGACGCAATTTTTTCACAGGTTAATTTTCCTTGTTCTGTGTGATTTTTTCCTAAGGCCCAATTCTCAACGGTGCCGACTTGAAGGTACTGTTCCATCAACGCGGGCCAAGGAGACAGTCCCCGAGCGCGATGGTTAGCCGAAAATTTGCCATAAACAGAGCTGCGCAGGTTTTGGCTAGTCCCGGAGTAATTACCGAATCCTCTAATAGGCACTACGTGTCTGGCTGCAGCTGCCTAATTAAGAGTTGAGCGGCTGCCCTCCATCCCTCCACAGGCCCAAGAAGCCATAGCAACCGGCCGACCCGGGACTTCTGAGTCTCACCTCGGATCTGGCCTTAACTTGGGTTGAGTGTCCGAGCACATTTTTTCAATTCTTCAACACGGGTGGCCTGTAGCTTCAAAAGTTAAAATAAAAAAGAAAGAAAGCAAGCTTTTCAAAACAGACAGGCATTTTCTGGAACTGGAGACACACACAACGGAAGTGCTGTGAGCCGCTTAACAGGGTCCCGTCCCGGAGCCCCAGGCCGCCCACCGCCCGCCCGGCGGGCTCCCGCGCCAGGCCCTGGAGAGCTCGGGCCCCGGGAGCCCAGGGGGAGCCTTTCTCTTTAAGAGCCCCACGGGCGATCGTGATTGGCTGTAGCTATGCAGGTCTTTCCTCCCGGCTCCCTCCGAGCGCTGCCTCCCCCGCCGCGCTCCCGGCTCGCCCGCCTCCCCCCGGGCCTGCGCGCCCCTCCCGCCCTCGCCTCGCTCCCGCGGCCTCGCAGCCGAGTCCCGCCCCGGCAGCGGCATGGGGGATACGCCGGCAACAGATGCCGGGCTCCCAGGTTTGCATCCTTAGGCCGCGCTGAACGCCAGGAGAGAGGAGGAACCGGAGCAGGGCCGGGAAGGCGGGGACAGGAGGTGTGGAGCTCCCTCTAAAGGGCAGCAGCCCCCGCCCGCACCGGAGAGACCCGCGCGGGCAGAGCTCTGCCTGCCGCCGCCGCCGCCGCCGGCGCCCCCTCCCCCAGCCATGCCGGGCCGGGCCGCCGACCGGGGGGACGTCCCCTGCCGCCACGCCGCGGAGGAGAGCCGCGCCGGGGTCCCGGGCCCGGCGGGCGCGCGCGAGCAGCGGCAGCACATCGTGTGGAGGAACGTCGTCCTGATGAGCCTGCTGCACTTGGGCGCCGTGTACTCCCTGGTGCTCATCCCCGAAGCCCAGCCGCTCACCCTGCTCTGGGGTAAGTCGCGCGCCGGCGGTGCGGCGCCCCCTTCGCTCTCCACGCGCCTTCCGCCGCGCGCCCGGGCCCCTGGGGCTTGCGGTTGCCCTCCCCTTGGGACGGGCAGGTATTTCTGCCGAGGTATTTTCAACTTCTGCTTCCCCCGCTGTCGGCCCGAGTAGGCGCGTTTGTCCGCTCCCGGATGGAGAGCGGAGGGACCCGGAGTCCTGCGGCGGCGCCGCCGCTGTGCGCAGAGAGGCGCGCGAGGGAAGAGGCTGGTCACCGACCACCGACCCCGCCGGGCTCTGAGCGAGGGAAGACAGGCGGGCCGATTGTGTCGCCCGTGAGGACCCCAGGGGTTCTCCTATCTGTCGCCGCTCAGCTTCTCGGTGTCCTCGGCGGGCCACGGACCTTGGGGCCAAGTTAAGGACAAGAAAGGAAGTGAAGGGGGTGGAGAGACCTGGCCCAGAACAGTCTTGATCTCGCGCACGAAATGGAAGAAACCAGTTACCTTCCTAGCCTCTGCGAGGCCCCTGTTACCTGCCCCTCTCCGTGGTCTTCACGCCCAGTTGCACTTCTGTGGCCCTAGAAGTTTCTTCGCGAGCACAGCGAGCTCGCGTTGAGAGTGCTCTGCCTTCAGCACTAAGCCCCGATGTCGGTCCTGCAGAGCCCTCTCCAAGCCCTGTCCCCCTCTGGCCAGTGCTGGTCTGTCACCACGCCTGTGGCTCTCCTGCCACCCTCCTTTTTTAGCACTCCCATCTCTGCCAGCAGGGGAGGGAACCCAGAAGTCGACCACCCCTCGAACTCCTTCCACCCCACCCTCCCAGACCCCAGGGGCTCATTGCCTGCCCTACTTGACTCCAGTCGCTCACCTCTAAACCACCTGGAAGAACCCCTAGCCCCAGTGACTGGTTTTGGCCTTGGTCACCAGAGCAGCAGTAACCCGGACAAAAGGCGCCGGCATTGATAGTCTCCTGGGCCGAGCCTCGGATGAGCTATATACTCCAAGAAGCTCTTTCAGCTGGGTTTCTGAGATCACCAAGGAACCAGGGCAGGAGAAATACAACCTACTTTTATTTCCAGAGGGGAAGAGGAAGGGAAAAATAAGAAGACCTCTTTTTGCAAAGCTCCTTATTTGACATAGTGCCAGCTTTAAATGCTTAGGTTGATAATGGGGCCACTTGGGTTCCAGGCCTTTCCTTGAAATCCTGCAGTTCCTGCTCTGGAAGCAAACCCATGCAGACCCTGGGTACCTTCTGGGTGGGGTGTGGCTGAGGGAGGGATGCAGGGTTGAAAAATAGAGGGGCAGGGGTCTTTGGGAATCATGAAGGCTTTAAAGTTTCTTAAAAGCTTTGGAAAACCCCTGCTCAGCCCTTCCCCACTGACTGCACCTCCTCAATTCTGTGTCCGTTTCACCCTGGTCTTTGTTCTGTGTTGGTTTAATTTTGGTCTTTCTTCCTTCTGATCTCCAAATGACTAAATTGTAAGATGTCCAGCCATTAAATCATGAACACACTTCTACCGAGCCAGCCAAAGCCTTTATTGCCCCAGAACCTCTGAGGAGCTCCTCCTGCCCTCTCCAGGGGCAGTACTGTTGTACTTCAGAGCCCACCTGCCTCTGGGGGATCGAGGCTTAGCCTAATAGCTGTCGTGTCAGAGAGAGTTCAGGGAGAAGTGAGCACTTAAAATACTATGTTGCATGTCTGGGGCTCTACTCCTTACAGCCACTGAACCCCACTGATCTGACACCCCAGGAGCCACAAGGACCAGGCCTCCTCTTAAGGTTTCCTAAGTCACTTCTGTCCTACCCAGGCTGCTCTCTGAGGTGAAGACAGAATCATTGTTCTGAAAGACCTTGGCCAGAGGACACCTTCCTTGGCCCCAGACTCCCCAGAGAAGTCAACACATGGAAGGAATCTGGTTTCCTCTTTGTGGTGATGTGGCCAAACCCCAGCCTTGCACCTCCCTGCATAGTCTTCTGCTTTAGCTACTTTTTGTCAGCTCCATTCTCTTAATCTTAATTCTTACCTGAGCCCTGGCTGGTGTGGCTCAGTGAATGGAGCACCAGCCTGCAGACTGAAAGGTTGCTGGTTCATTTCCCAGTCGGGGCACACGCCTGGGTTGTAGACAGGTTCCTGATTGGAAACAAGAGGCAACTGATTGATGTTTCCCTCCTTCTTTCTAAAAGTAAATAAATCTTTAGGAAAAAAAAATAAAAATATATAGCATCCCTAAAAAAATAAAAAGAGCAGGCAATGGTGGGTGTTGTAGTTTCAAGTTTCACAATTGTGACTTAGAAACATTCCAAACGGATGAATCTTATCTGATGGATACCTCGTGAAAAAAGATCGGTTGTGCTGTGGCTAGGATATTTAGGGCAACTGGAAGACTAGGGACACTGTTGTCTCAGGGTTATTTTTAGTGAAAGCTCTGGTGCTTTGACCCACAAATTTCCCCTCACTAGATTCCCTCTTCACATCCCCTCCTACGCTGGCTCTACAAGAGGCATCCATGCAGTGTGCCCATAGGAAGATAGGTGTGTTAGGTGTGCAGTGTACAGAGAGTAATTTGCGTGGTGGTAAAATGTCATTCATGAAAGATCTGTCAAGTTGCTCAGTCCATATTCCTCCACTGCCTAGCCCCTACCTTTTCACGACTGTCCTTGGGGCCAGAACAAGTTGTTTTCCTTATCCTTGCAGTGTTCTGAGTGGTGCCCACAGATCCTAAGGGATGGGTTTATGAGTTTCAAGGACAGAATGCAAACTCCAACCAGAATAAAATATTCACCTGAGGCCTTGAGCTCACGAAAGACCTGCTTTGAGGGTTTCGGCCCAAGGGGCAGCTAGCCCATGCCCTGAATCCCAAAATGAATAGAACAGGAGAGTAAGGGGCAGTCGTCAGAATTCCTGGGACTCCTTCTCAGGAAGCTTCACCGTTGTCTCCAGGCATTCTGGTTGTTGGTGGTTTCCAGAAATGGCAGGGACTTTTCTGCTTTCTCTAGAAATGTCACCTTGAGTCCTGTTCAGGGGTATAGGCAGTGTCTCATGGTGACATCATGGGTTTTTCCTCCTCAAAGGACAACTTCAGTGACAGTACCAGGCATGCAAAGCAGTGATTTGCTCCCTTCCTCTATCCTGCTGGGGGCAAACATGACCATTGTTAAGCTAATACAGGATTCTCTGGCTCTGGTGTCCTGGTTGCTGGAGTATCTGGACCATCCTGAGTGGGATTCAGCCTGTGGGGAGGGAGCTGAGAGTTGGCAGGGATTAACAAAGCAGTCCGGGGGCAGGGAGGGTCAGGAGAGGCAGGGCTTTGGAAAGTACTGGTCCATCGGTCAGATTCTGGCCAATTCTGAGAGTTGCCGAAGATGAGCTGTCTTCTGTCAGGCATCAGATCACCTGCATCCACCACTTGAGATGGTCCTGATTCTGATGTCTGTTGGGTTGTGTTGCTTCTTCCATCAAGTCCACAAGGTTCTTGAGGAGCCACAATGATCTGTGGCCAGAGACTTCTGTTTTGCCTCCAGGTTTTTTAGGGCGAGCAAGACTCAAGAGAGAGACAGATCTAAATGTGAATCCCCAGTCTCCTACCCACTTATTAGCTGCCTGACCTGGGAAAGACAAACATCTCTAAAGCTCCGCTTTCACACCTGTAAAATGGGCATATTAACACTACTTGTTTATGAAGTTGTGAGGAATAAATCAGATAATGTATGTAAATCACTTAGCATAGTGCCTGGCCTTCAGTTGCTATACAGTAATTGTCAGCTGCCATTATCATTATTGGTCCTAATACTGGCTGTTTTTCTTTCTTTTCTTTTTTGCTTTTTTAAAGAGATTTTATTTATTTTTAGAGAGAGGGGGAGGGAGGGAGAAAGAGAGGGTGCAAAACATCAATTGGTTGGCTCTCACACACCCCCAACGCAGGACCTGTCCTGCAACCCAGGCATGTGCTCTGATCCAGAATCAAGACTGTGACCTTTCGGTGTGTGAGACGCCCACACCAATCAGGGCTGGCTGTTTTTCTTTAGTGGAAGGAGAAAAGGGCTTCTTGCAGCACAATGCATTCTACAAAGTTGGCACAGTATTTGGCTTCATTTCCTCTCTTGCACGGGTAAATAAATATTGCTTTGGCTTTGGAAACAAGGGTTCTTTCTCAAAGTCCCCAAAGAGAAATGAACACAATCCCTCCCTCCCCCATTCCCTTTTCTCTCATTCTATTTTCCTCCAAAAGGCTACTATTTAGTAGATAAATCTTTTGTTCAGCTAACAACTCACCTGGTCTTTAGTGTTTTTCTTAAGGGACAGTTGCAGTAGCAACAGGGCCAAGTCATTTCTCTAACTCTTCTAGGATCTGCTTTGAATTTTTTACCCCTTCCTGTCTCCTTGAGTCATCTTTAAAAAAATATCTTTAATGCTCAGTTAAACTACTACAAAACTGAAAAATATAAATGAATCTTCATTTTAAACCCTGTAACTGCCAGCCCATTTTTGCTGCAACTTTTGCATTTTTAATAAATGAGCAAGCACTAAAAACCTTACCTTACGGGGGACTTCCAGCAAGATGGTGGTGTAGGTGGACACACCGTACCTCCGCACACAACCAGACGAGGAAAAAACAGCAATTTAATTAAACAAAAACAGCCAGATCTGACAGAAAATCAAACTGAAAGGAAGTCCGACAACCAAGGAGTTAAAGAAGACACTTACATCCAGTCTGGTAAGCGGGGCGGAGCCGGGCGGAGAGAGCGCACGCGGCCACTCCGCAGCGAGCCGGGTGGGGAGCGCACGGCAAGACCGTGGTTTGTGGAGTGGGACTGGCAGCGCTGCAGCACGCCGGGACGGGGGTGCCTGACCAAAACGCGGCCAGCGCCCAGCCCGCCCGGAACCAGCGGGGCCGAGACTGGTGGACCGGGCAGGTCCTAATTCGAGTGCAGACAAACCGGGAGAAAAAGCAGGGCGCAACCCATCAAAGTGGGGAAATAAAACCTCAAACCACCGATTGAAAACACCTGTGGGAGGTGAGACGGTGGGAGGAACTCCCGGCCTCACAGGAGAGTTCGTTGGGGAGACCCACCGGGGCTTGTAACTGTGCGGGCCTGTCCACCGACCCCGGAGCAACCCCAGAGCCAGTGCAGAGGGGCTCAACTTGCTTGTGGGAAGCGGTGTGGGCACAGAGAGCGGAGCAGGCGCCATTGTGATCTCAGATCCCGCCCCCACAGACAGCGTCACAGCACAACAACGAGGGTTACCCCGCCCCCACAGACAGTGTCACAAAATAATGACGTGAGTTGACCCGCCCTGGTGAACACCTAAGGTTCCGCCCCTTAAAGTAACAGGCGCACCAGGGGAAAAAATGGCCCAAATGAAAGAACAGATAAAAACTCCAGAACTAACCGACCAAAAGATAGCCAGCCTATCAGATGCACAGTTTAAAACACTGGTAATCAGGTTGGCCACAGAATTCGACGAAAAATTATCGCAATTATTTGAACAAATGAGGCAATTACTTGAACAAATGAGGAGAGATCTGCAGGGAACCAACAGGGATGAGAAGGAAACTGGGACTCAAATCAACGGAGTGGACAAGCAGAAAGAAAAAAACATCCAACCAGAAAAGAATGAAGAAACAAGAATTCAAAAAATGGAGGAGGGGCTCAGAAACCTCCAGGACATCTATAAACAGCCCAACATACGGATCATAGGGCTGCCAGAAGGAGAAGAGGAAGACCAAGAGATTGAAAACTTATTTGAACAAATAATGATGGAGAACTTCCCCAAGCTGGTGA
>PVJI01028054.1:0-16958 GCA_004026765.1 Micronycteris hirsuta
GCAGGTTAGTACTGAGCACTGTCCAAAGGTAGGGATGTTGGCATTTCCTCTTAGCTGGCTGAGACTAATCTGTTCCTCGTGTGGATGGAAAGGTCTGCTACACCAGAAAGTTGGGACAGGTAGCACCAAACAACAAAAACAACAAAAAACAGCAAAATTATGTGTTCACGTAGTCTATTGTGAATGGCAACATATTATTGTTCTCTAATATTCCTTCAAATATATGAGAAGTGTCATTTTCCCATCCAATGTTGTTGGTGGGTGAAGTGGAGCTCCAGATTTCTATGTGCATGGGATAGTTGAACACGTTATAAAAGGCCCTGGGAGGGCCCGGTGGAAGTCATCCCCATATTTTAGCCTAGATGCTTTTCCCTCTCAGGTCATCTTAGGTTCCTGGGTGTAGAGAATCTCCTGACCCAGCTCTCACATGGGACAAGCATTCAATGGTGGTGTTGGCCTGAAGCACCAGCACACTGTCTTGGTGTAGATGGTGTAGTGTGACTTGTGGCATAGTTCCTGAACGACGTCATCATTGCGATCTGTAAAGGGAGACCTAGATACTGAGCATCAGGCATCAGGAACCTTCCATCCAATCTGTGGTCCTGTGTAATGGAGACCTAGCAAACTAGTACATGTACACAGTCTATCAGGACATGGTGAGGATCATCCCGGTCGCCCTGCTGAAATCACAGCGGAATGGCATCATGTCAAGTTCTAACAACAGTAAAAGTCTGAATCGCTGAAGAAAATGCCCTTCTTTTTAGGGTAACATGAAGATGAGTAAGGCCACAGCTCCTGACCTAGCTGGCTTAGAAAGGTTTGTGGGCTTTGTGAGATGCCAAGTTACAGACAAATATGTCAAACATGTTAATCCATGCAATGTTTGTTGTTTTATAAAAAACCACCCTCTATGGGTGACAATGTGGAGACTTGAAGAGATTCAAGGCCAGTAGAGCTGACTATTCCACAGGATACGTGGAATAGTCAGGTCGTTAAACAGGTCGTTACAGGTCGTTAAACAAAGGAAACAAGCAAAATGAAAACAGCAAGAATTTTTTTCCTCTAAGATTCTAACATATGTGAGGACTGGATTTCTACCCTACCAGAAACCTGGTGAGTAGGACAGTAGGTACAGATTAATTTGGGAGTGAGCATGTGAAAACCTTGAGGCCCCAGATTTGAGTCTGGGTTATGATCCCACCCATATCCTGGGGATCTGGGTGTGGGCCCACTCTCACCTCAGACAGGCACTGGACGGTGTCCCTGCCTGCCTCACTTGTCCCTTGCCACAGTTGAAGGCATAAGTGAACCTTTCAGCCAGCTCCTCTACAATTTCGTCAGTGGAGTTTTGGAAAAACCAATACCAGTACCTAGACAGGTATAGTCATGAGCTTGTTGGGGAACTGCCACTGGGGAAGATTCCCACCATGATTTCTGCTCATAACAGCCAGCAGGCACAGAGAGGCATCTGAAAACACCTCCAGTTACAGAAGGAAAGGAATGACACCTTTAGGGCCCAGTGCATAGAGGAGCTTGGTCCCCAACACTCACCTTCCCATCCTGCCTGCCACGACCTGGGGTATGAACATGTCAGTCTCTTCAGGTTTCTAGCACCTAACAACCATTTTGGACCCAGAATGAGCACCTCTCACCCCAATTCCCTCACCACCCCCAACACACACATCTATACAGGAACAGGGGTAAGTGGTGTGGTGTAGCCCAACTGGGACCCCAATGGGACTCTGACCTAGATGGACCAGCCCTTCATTGTCCACCATTAGCTGAGGGTGGATCTTGCTAGGTGCTAGGAGGTGTTGATGATGATGGCTCTTGCACTAATGTCTAAAGGAAGAGAAAACATTTCTGACTCTGGGCTTTCTTTAGCCTAGAGCCTTGAAAAAGTGGGAACAAACACAGAGACATCTTAGTCTCCTGACAGTGTGCAGTGAAGTGACTTGGTTTGGAACATGTCTTTAGAATGTGGGTACCTACCTACCAGAGCTGTAAACTCTCTTGTGGGTCTGTTACAAAGGAAGCGAGGTCAACCTCTTCAAGGTCCTATGACCCAAGCCCTTTCCTCCAATCAGAGACTCCCAAAGTCCCATTCAGGCTGTTAGGTCCTTACCCTCCTCTCCCATGTCATGTCCGTATCTGTACACTGATAACTAACACAGTCCTCTCCACAGCTCCCTAGGTATGTATCAGGGCCTTGGCTTAGGGGAGAAAGCTGAGTTTAAAACTCCTTTTTCTTACCAGTATTGTGTCCTGAGGTGTTGGGAACTGCTCTGTCTGGTTTCAGAAGCTGTAATGCCCCATGGCTAAGGCTGTGAAAAAGACCCTGGGACTAGAAGCCATTAAGGAGACAAAGCTTATCTTCCTTGTAGGGGTGCTGCCTAGCCCCCAGTGGATGACTGGTTAGCCAATGACGGTCAAAGAAGGGACGACCTAAGACAGGCACGGTCAAGAAGGGGCCCTCAGGGAAGGTCTTGGGCGACTACAGAAAAAGGGGGTGATGGACTCTCAACCCTCAGTTTTGACATAGCCTGAGTCCTCACTCTGTCTGCAAGAAGTCTCTTAATCTCTTGGCTGCCTTACTTCAGCCTGAAACAATACTGGAGGTGGGTGCGGCCCTGTGCTGGAAAGGGCAGGTCCCCAGGGCAATCAGGCCTAAGAAAGAATGCATAAAATCCTGTGAAACCTACTTTGCTAATGCCCTCAATTTAAATGATAGGGGTCCAAGCGTGAAATGAGTTTGTTTCCCCAAAATTTTATGGCCCTTTAGCTATCTGACCCTGACTCAGAATAAGCCCTCATAGTTCCTTGAATGTTATCTATTGCTTGATCATTACTGCCTGACAATGAATGATGAGCTTTGTGTATAAACCCTGTATTCCTATGCAAGTAAACCCAATAAAAATCCACCGAGGAACAGACTCCTGGACCTTCTCCTTTGAGAGATTGTACACCTTTCCTCCCCAAGCAGATCATGTCTTGCTAGTCTTATTCTTGTGCGAGGTGGACGCAGCGGGTGGCACGGGGGAGCAGGGTGGCAGGGTGTCTCTGCGGGTGAAGCCCCCTACACTGAGGAAGTCTTTGTGCCATTCGGGACCTCCTCAGTCTCCCAACCTGCACAATGAGGATGAGGCTAGACACCATTTCCTAAGGGCATCCTAAGGTGTAAATGAGATAATGTCTCTTAATGCCCGTGGGCTAACATCCCATGAATCGGATGCAGAAATAGAGGTACAAGAGTTAGAAAAATAAGTGGGGCACAGCCTGGAGCACCAATCTAAACAACTCTAAGGTCCCACTTTGGAGCTTGGGAACTGAGTGCCCACCTTGGCCTCATTTTCAGGTATGCACCTTAAGGGGATGAAATTCCTGGAAATTCATTTGTTGTCCTCCACCTGCTGAAAACATTCCTGTGGTCTGTTGTTCAACTTGGAAGCAAACCATGTGCCTAAAGTTGTTCATTGTGTTGGGGACCTTCTCAGTGGCTTCTAGTGAAACTGAAACCAGAAGAGCTGGAGTTCGTGCTACCTGTCATATACTGGACCCAAGAAGCAGAGAAAGGGATTAAATCTTTATGGGTGCTTTATTAAGATGGCTGACTGTGGTAGTGATTTCCACACGCATGTAAACACGCAGTCCTGAGAATTTACACATTTTGAGCACAGCTCCGTGTGATTCCCATGTGAGCAAGTGTGGATCATGTCTCGGAATGGGAATTCTATAATAGGAATTTGGCAAAGATGTATCTTTAAAAATTCTGGCTTGCTGTGCCCTGCATATTACTTTAACCTGGTCCTATCTGCCATCGGAACTGAATTTACATCCTGATGCCCTGCTATGAGTAATCCTACCTGTTCTGCTTAATCCCATGAATAATCAATCCAATGTAAATGTGTCTTAATGCCTCTAATAAAAGCCCCGGCTAAGCAACCCACTAGGTCTTTCTCCCCAAGATGGGGATGGTGGAGGAGACACATGGCCGCCGGATTCTCACCTCCAAGCATGTCTCTGGGTAAGATTGATTCACGCAATCGGGTTTTGCGGGTCAAAATACGTGACAGCTGGCAACCTGAGAAGGTAGGTTTATACCCTAGGGACAGCCCTACATTTCTATATAAGCAGCCTTTTTATACAACAGTGAAGAAAGGGCTCTAGTGGTTTCCAAATTCAGGGAAAATTACATTAAAATAGCTGCAGGATTTTCGCCCTGGGTGGTCAGTTGTCCTGGGGGCTGGGCGGGCAGTAGTCTGTCCCTCCCTGGAGCACAATGGCTCCTATGTCTGCAGCTGTGCCCAGGCCATGGTCCGCTGTCTCACCCAGGGGTGGTGAGTACCTGCAGTTCCTGAAACAATAGCTGTAACATATTCATTATCTACTAGGTTTATTAACTATTTCCCTTAAACTAAAATTGAGACCTCTATTATTCCCCCACTGTTAGTTTGAAAATATCTTATTCTATAAGGTCACTTAGCTTCAAACAGCACAATCCTTTAAAGTCTTCACATCCATGGTCATGTCTTCAAAGGAGGTAGTCTACAGCTGCATGATTCACTAATACGGATCCTCTAACTTGTCCTCGTTCTTGACTAATGGCACTGATGGCTTCTGAGGTGCCATTTAAAGCTTTTACCATAGCGCAGGCTAATTGACTTATTTCTACATTCAAATAGGTTACCATGGCTGGTAACATTACAAATACGGTTAAAGACACATATTCAGTGGGGCTAAAAACATGTAAATCACTGTTACTATCAGGTGTAAGGGGGCTTCTGAGGCATAAACACCTGTCAGTCTTCCCAGAGAGCAAGTCTCCCAGAACTGTTTGCTGGAACATAGGGATAGACAGTCCTTCCGCATATTAGAAGCCATCCTGTGGGCAATTTAATGGGAGCAAAAGCACAAGATACATCAGGGGTGGTGGTGCAATTCATCTTCGCACCTGCTGAGAGCACCAAACAGTGTTTAGGACAGTTGACAAAATTTGCACACACTCCAGCTGGGGCCACATTAGCGACCTTCCAGGAACACTTTTCCCTGTGCTTTATAGTTACCACTGGTCCCCAATTATCCATATCAGTGTAGGTCATTTTCTTTTAGATATGCTTAAACACAGCATAATTTCTATTTACCTATAAGACATGAAGTGAAAGGTTGTTCAATGTAAGTTTCTCCTGCAAGACGAAAGTCAGAAATTGTCGTGGGGATTTTGTCAGGCAAAATCCGTGGGTGACCGTAACCCGATGCGTAAAAGAATATCACACTGAGACACGCAGGGAGAAGAGAGTCCGGAGCCATGGGACCATTTCCTCCATCTTGGAAAAAGGCCTCCTGGGTAGCTTAGCCAGGGTTTTTATTAAAGTTTTAGGACACATTTACATTGGATTGATTATTCATGAATGTATGCAGAACAGGGGTCCTCAGCTGAGTCATGAGGATATATGGGAAGGGAATGGATAAGGGGTAGGTTTACTCATTAACAAAGCATTAGGATGTAAATTCAGGTCCGGTGGCAGACAGGACCAGGCTATAAACTAACTAGGACTGTTAACTTTTGGGATCATAAAACATTGAGGCACTGATCCATTAACTTAAGCTTCCTGACTTTGGGGGGAAGAGAGACTCAGCAGGTTACAGAGTTTAAGATACATTTTTGCCAAATTCCCATTAGAGAATTCCTTTTCCACTGACATGATCCACGCTTGTTCACACGGGAAGCACGCGGAGCTGCGCTCAAAACGCATAAATGCCGGAACTGCGTGTTTATACGCGTGTGGAAAGAATTCCCACATCTCCCCCTTTTTCTTAAGAAATCCTTTTCCATAGGCATGGATCACGCCAGCCCACACGGGAGTAGTTCGTCACGTGGAGCTGAGCTCAGACACCCGTGATTTCCCGGGGCTACGATTCTACATGCTTGTGAAAAGAATTTTTACATCTCCCCTTATTTTTCTTATGAGAATATAGAAACTGGATTGGCTTAATAAGATTTTCTACTTGCTGGTCCCTTCCACAACCTTGGGAGAATAATTTACATATGTAGCTAAGTATACAGATTATTAATATAACCAGTAAACAACCAGTGGCTAAGAAGACCCATATTTTTAGATTAAAATTATCAAATTAAATTTTGGTGTTAAGTGTTAGTCGAAATTGTCCCAGAGGGTTTTTAGGTACCTCCTTTTGCTAAAGCAACTTTAAATGCAATTTATTAAATTGTTCTTTTAGATTGGTAGAGAAAATAGGTGATGTTGGATATTTCTTCAAAGATATTTGATGTTCAGCTTGGAGAATTTTGGATTAGTAGATTCCCTTTTGATGATGAGAAATTAGGTCGCTGTCAGGGAAGTCTTCCCTCTGTCACATGGCTTTGTTTTTCTTGTCTACAGCTTTGGAGATTTTTCTGTGGAAAAAACAGAAACAGACCCTACTCTTCCTATCTAGGTGTGGGCCTAGGGACTTGAATTGTATGGGGTGATTGCTTGGACTAAAATTGCGAATCAAAAGATTTTTTAAATTTTAAAAAAGTCGTGTTTAAATCTTTGGGGAAGATATTCTGACCTTCTCCCCCTTTTTTCTTATATTAAAAAGGGTTTAAAATTTGTAAGGAATTCTGGTTAAAGATGAATAAATGCCAAGGGCTTTAGTGATTTTATATAATTAATTGATTCTCTCTGAAAAATGGCCAGTTTTTCTTGAGAGATTAGTTACAGATTTTAAGAACAACCTAGGTGTTTTATGCAAAGTGATTAGTTTTGCATATAAGACCCATGTCTATGTTTTATTTTTATTTATTATTAAAAAACATTTCAGCCCTGGCAACGTTGGTGAGCAGATATCAGATTTATGTATTTATCTGGGTAAAGCTGTCGTGGTAGATACCTAATATTGAATAATATTATAGGTATTATTCTATATAATTCTGGGATATAGATAAGATTTTAGTAATCTGGTTTATGATTAACATATTATGCTTTAAAAATCATAATGAATAAATTGTATGATGTTTTAGAAAATATCTTTATATGCTATATTAATTATATTCCTTACTTAAGTTTTGGATTTTTTCTCAAAAGATATTTTTGAGGAGCAGATTAATAATTAGATTATAACATTAGATTAATTTCTAAATTTTTAACTAAAATTATATTGTCTGAAGTCTTGTATTTCATATTTATTAAATTTATAGAGAATTATAGACAGTATAGGGAGAATTTTGAGATAGTAGTACTGTTACTGGCTAGTATCTGGCACCTTGATTGCCAGAAAATGCCCCTTTATTAGTTAAATAGAACAAGCTATAAGATGATGAGATTTTCTTAAAGACAGTAAATAGGATAATAAATATAGTAAAAAGAGTTTTAGTCACGTGCTATGTAACAGACCTTTTCATCTGGCTGGTGAGTGTTTTGACTCAACCCAAAGTAGGGGGCCTAGTGGTGTGAGTGGACCTGGTGATACGGCGGTTTTGGAGTTACTTTGGTAGTCAGGAGACGCAGAAAGCGTTGAGTCCACAGGGTTTTTCCGTTCAGGGGCTGGGACACCGCTGGGAGACCGGAGACAGGCTGCCAGTGGCTTCCTGGGGCAGCCAGAGGGCTAAGCATCTTGGAGTACAAAGTTGAGTGGTGGGGGTCTTGTGTATTCTGTGGAAAAAACACAGAGATACCCTTTTCCCCCAAATTAAACCTACACCTGGCCTTTTTTACTGTCTCACAAGTAAATAGGAAAAAGGCTTGAAAGAGATGTTGAATTACATTTTTATAAACCTTCATAGTCTTAGCAGAAGTAATAATAATATGAGAAGAGGTATAAATTACTATAACAAGTTTAGTTCTTTGGGCTTGCAGGGTTTTAATAGTTAGAATGAAAACTGTTTGTAAGTACTTTGATTTTGGTGAGCTAATAAAGTATTATCTATATAGTGGATAATATAAACGCCTGGATGATTTTTTCTAATTGAGGACAAGGCTATATCAACAAATATTTGATATAATGTGGGGCCTCTTTTTATTCTTTGAGGCAAAAATTTTTTACTGTTATTTCTGATATGGTTGCTTAAGAATTTTTGATGGAAGACTAAAAGCAAACTTCTGACAATTAGCTAAATGCCTGGCTGAAAGTCCCAGGCTTTCATAATCTTTGCTGACTTCTTAGTGAGGGGGAGGAGGGGGCCTGTGGAAGAACCGTAGTTTCTGTGAATTGTTTTCAGGACCTGACATATTCCTCCGGTGAAATATTTACTTGCCAAGGGCCTTTTGTGACTATGGTTAGTTAATTTTTTCTGGGGAAGTAGCCAGTTTCCCCAACAACTGAGTTAAAAAATGGTGTTTTGTTTTCCGCAAAATACGGCTAGTTTTTTCCGGAAGACTGTACACCTATATTTTATTTTTACAGTAAAAAAGGTCACGGCTCTGGCACAAGGAGGAGTTAGATTGGAAAAAGATACATTCTTTATTTCATTCTTATTACTAGAGGTTTACCGAAAATGTTTTGAAATAAAGATAAAATTCAAACAACCAGTATTCTTAAACTCAATTCTATAA
Organism: Micronycteris hirsuta; assembly: GCA_004026765.1. Classification (NCBI taxonomy): domain Eukaryota; kingdom Metazoa; phylum Chordata; class Mammalia; order Chiroptera; family Phyllostomidae; genus Micronycteris; species Micronycteris hirsuta. The sequence continues at coordinate 8,553 of PVJI01028054.1, forward strand.
AGGAATATCAGTTTATTATAAACATTTTATGTTTCAAAGTAAATAATATGATTTCTTAGAAACTATTTCTGCCTGTTACACTGGGCATTCAGGAATGCAGTATTCACACTTCCCACTTATAGCTTTGAGTTCCTTATTAAAAGACAATTCTGAGTGGCTGATGGAATTATTAGGCAAACTTTTTCTTTCTAATTTGGATGCCTGTTAAGCTTCTCTGTCTTTAATCTTATCTCACACTACCTGGTATTATATCAACTTCTGCCCAATTTTTTCCTTTATTCCTTCTTACCCTTTTTCTTTACAATCTTACACTTTCTTTTACTCTGTTAATTCTTTCTTCACTGACCATCTACAACTTACTTGAACTTTCCTACAACATATATAATTTATAGTCTTGCTATAAGGTACTGCAGGCCACAACATTATGATTTTATGATTTTTATATCTGAAGTATTTATATAAAGTTTATTAATATATATTTAATATATGAAGTAGCATATATATAATACTACATGTAATAAGATTGTCTATATTTAATATATAGAGTATTATATAAAAGTATTATATGGCTATAATAGCTTATGAATATATATATGGCTACTATGTGATTACATTTTTGTAATTATACAGTATTAAAACAACATACAGTTGTTTAGTAATGCAGGTTTCATTTATCTGCTATATGCTTTTTTAATATTTTACTTAAATTAATATAGAAATAATTAGTCTTAATTTTAATAATAAACTCAGAGGTTCCTCAGAAACATGATTGTAAACTTTAAATACATACAATCTTGTACTTAACATCTGTGTATTTATTTCAGAAAGGATAGTGCTTCCTACATATTTTTTACTTGAGTACTGATTCAGGTGTAAAGTTGATTTCTGGGAGACCTCGAGATTTATTTATTAAAAACCCAGTATTAGGCATGACTGCTCTAAATAGACAAGGAATAGAGGTGATATATTAAACCATTATTTTTATTAAAGACTGTATAGATATATTGTATTATTTTAATCTTAATTAGAAATAGTTGTGCTGTGTGTGTGAGTTATTTGCCTTTAATTAACATAAGTCCTTTAAAGCTAAGGTGGCAGCACCACAATGTATTTGTAATTTATATTATAATTGGTAGCTTTAGAATGTTATTTTTTGCTATTTGATGTCATTTTAACTTTTACCTAACATATTTTTAGTTAAATGTAGAAAATCCCTATTTTTAGGAAAACATCCAGCATCTTCAAGAAACTTAATTAGGTTACAACATTGTCCCAATAATCCAAAACAATCACAACATGTAAAACTTTATCTTAGATCATTAAGCACTTAAAAATGAACAGTAACATCTATTTCTCAAATTACCTAAGGTTACAGTTCTCTGGGGTTAAATGCAAAGATCGGGGTGAATTCTGAGACATGGGGAAAGCCTGATTATTTTCATTATCTCTAGCTGGCTTCCTTTAAATCAAACCTAGTCTTAACTGAAGATAATAAGGTAGTCTTCTCATGAGGCTCTAAGGCTGTGGTCTGTGACTTTTTATAAAAGTTTTTGCTCTTATGTTGTGGATTTAAAGCGTTTCTGATAAGGTTCCAAAGGGCGAAGGCATCAGCTGGGACATTCTCAGGCCCATGGTTTGAATAATATCTTTTTAGCTTCTTACCTACTTTTATCCAAACATCTAATTCTATAGTGCCTTCTTCAGAGAGCCAGGGGCAGCATTCTTACATAAAATATAAAAACCTTTTTATTTGCTGAGTTGGAAATTCCAAGCTTCTCTTATTAAGCATATGCTGAATGATCTTAATTAACATTCTTTTTTTTAAAGATTTTATTTATTTATTTTTAGAGAGAGGGGAAGGGATGGAGAAAGAGAGAGAGAAACAGCAATGTATGGTTGCCTCTCACATGGTCCTCACTGGAGACCTGGCCCTGCAACCTAGGCATGCGCCCTGACTGGGAATCGAACCGGACCCTTTGGTTCCCAGCCCGTGCTCAGTCCACTGAGCTACACCAGCCAGGGCCTTAATTAACATTCTTATTTAAACTTTTCTTTACTAACAACACAGATTCCCTTTCTTAGAATCTGTGTGGCAACGTTCTTTACTTTAAGTTTGCTTACTACAACACAGTGTCCTCTTTCTTTAGACCCTGAGTGGCAACGTTCTTTACTAAGCTTTTCTTTTAACTAACAACACAGTTTTCCCTCTGTAAACTTTGTGTGGCCTAACTTCTCAAGCTGTTGCTTTCTCTACCCTTCCACCACCTGGCGCGCCCAGCGTGGTCTTTCTCTGCCTCTGGGAGGAGGGAGGGACAGGCTGCAGAGAGGACAGGGTTAGAAGGAAAAAAAATGCTTTAAAGAGCAGTTTGCAGAGAAACCTGCTAGATTTTGCCTCTATAGCTGCTTAAATGAAAAGATCTTTGTTCTTACTCTCCTAACCTATTTGGCAAAGATGCCTGAGAGAGAAGAAAAGCGATCTTTTCTTTTATAATTACTTAATAATATTTATTTATTAAAGTTAACGTGGCTATAAAACGTTTTTCGTACCGGCTCTTTTTTCTTCCCCACTCCGGACGACTCTTGGCAGATGAGCCCCTCACTTACCAGGGCAATTGTGCGCTAACCTCCACCTTGAAGTGGGGGGAATACGGTCCTTTTGGCTCATGGCCTGTCTGGCCCGACGTTAGGTGCCATTTGTTGCAGATTTTGTCAAACTCACCCAGAGACACGCTTTGAGAAAAGAGTCCGGAGCCGTGGGTCTTTCCCTCCATCTTGGAAAAGGTCCCATGCCTAGCTCAGCCGGGCTTTTTATTAGAAGCTTTAGGACACATTTACTTTGGACTGATTATTCATGAGCTTATGCAGAACAGGGGTCTTCAGTTGGGTCATGCGGACACATGAGAAGGGAATAGATAAGGGGTAGGTTTACTTAGGAAGGTAAACGTTTGGGGTACAGAGCAATAGGTTGTAAATTCAGGTCCGGTGGCAGACAGGACCTGGGTAGTACATTAAACAGGAAGCAAGTAAATTGAGGGTAAGCTAACTAGAGCTGTTAACTTTTAGGACCATAAAACATTGAGGCAGTGATCCATTAACTTAAGCTTCTTGGCTTTGGGGAAAGAGAGACTCAGCAAGTCAGAGAATTTCTTAAGATACATTTTTGCCAAATTCCCATTAGAGAATTCCTTTTCTATAGACATGAATCACGCTTCCCCACACGGGAATAATTCTTCATGCGGAGCCGAGCTCAGACACGTGTGATTCCCGGGACTTACGTGTTTTCACGCATGTGGAAAGAATCCCCACAGTCTTGGGCTGTCATTTATGTTGGCTCTCTGTATGTCTTTGGGTTATGATTGTTGTTGAGTCTTTCTTGGGTGGGTATTTCCCTCCATCTGGTTAACTGAGGGTCACTCCATCCACCACATCTTGTATTCTGTTGTGCAGGTGTGGACAGGTTGTGTTGAAGCTGATTCTTCTGCATGTACGAGGTTTTGGGGCTTCTCTCTCACTCTTGTTCAGTTATTTTTTGTGTGTAATTTCTGCACCATTTATTGGTATATCCAGATCGGCCCTGGGTTGAGGTTAGTGTGGATTCCACTCCCTCCTTCACCTGCTTCCATTGTTATCTCTTGGTGGTTCCTTTGTTGGTAGGTTTCCTCTTCCAGCAGGTGTCCTGGTGTTCACAGCTCCCACCTACTCTTTTTGTGATCGGTTGGAGGGGAGAGGCAACATGGTTTAAGACAGCAGGAGTGTATTCTATGATATTTAAAATACCAACTTGTGGAAAAGTGATAGGAGATCATTTGGATATATATCGCGTTAACCTTGATATTTCACCCAACTAACCACTTCTTAGAAAGGGTGGAGAAAAGATAGGACTCTTCTTATGGGCGGGGAAGGATTGTGAGTTAGATCTAGAAAGCAGTGAGCTTGTAGGTCAGATTGTGAGGCAAAATGAGAGTAAAAGATAGAAAATAGGTGTAGTGTGTGAGAGAATAGAGTTCACCACAAGTAATGAAGTTGAGGAAAGAGTAAAGTGAGCTAAGATTTGGGAGGGGTGCTGTGTAGTATTTACAATTGTATGGAACAACAATTATTTACCATAGTAATGGAGTAACAATCATATGACAAAATCTATGTGATGTGAAGAACAAGAATAGGAAGTAGATGGCCTAGAGTAGTGTGCTATTGGACCACAAGTGAAGTGAAAGAGGAAAACTTAAAAATACACTATGAAAGAGAGAACAAGGGAAACCAGTCAAACAATGCAATTTAACAAACCAAGTGAAGAAGACTAAACAGAAAGAAGAGAAATACAAAAATACTAATAAAGTAAAAGATGTAAGAATAATGAAAAAATAATAATAATACAAATATACAATGCTGGCAAGTTTTCTGGAGTAGCAAAGTGAAATTTGTCTCACCATCTCAGTTGTTGGGATGACCCCTCTTTGGGTCGAACTCTGGTCTTTTCACAGCTCCAGGTTTTATTGTTTCACTTGTGGGAATTAAAAAAGAAGAAGGAAGAAGAAGTTAAAAAATGAAAGGAAAAAGGAAGGAAGAAGGAATAAAAAAAGAAAGAAGGAAAGAAAGGAAGAAAGAAATTAGAAAAAAATGCACGACGCTCCCCAGTTCCATCCATGCTTTCGCGAAGGGTAGGAGCTCCTTCTTTCTCTCTGGTATGTAGAATTCCATTCTGTAAATGTACCATAGTTTCTCGATCCACTCATTTGCTAATGGGCACTTAGGTTGCTTCCAGAACTTGACCATTGTAAATGGTGCTGCTATGAACATCAGGGTGCTTAGGTTCTTTTCGATTGGTCTTTTAGGAATTGGATAGCATTATGCTAAGTGAAATGAACCAGACAGTGAGGGACAAATGCCATATGATCTCACCTTTACCGCAAACATAATCAACAAAAGAAAAAAGGAAACAATATATAGTCAAAGGCATTGAAACTAAGAACAATTACCAATAGCTAGAGAGGAGGTGGGGGCAGACAGCGGGGAGAATGGTTTTCAGGAACTACTATAAATGACACATGGACAAAACCAAGGGGGAGGGTGGAAGCAAGGGAGGTAGGTGGGTTTGGCTGGGGTCAGTGGGAGTGGTGGGGAGAAAATGCGGACAACTGTAATTGAACAACAGTAATTTTTTAAAAAATTAAAATTACAGAAAAAGAAAAGCCTTCTGCTAGCTTTAAACCGGCCAAGCCAGTTCTGCTGGTCTTCCTGGCTGTAGCAGGCTGGGAAGGGATTGGTTCCCCTTTCCTGCCTTCCTGAGCCATATTCTTCGCAGTTCCCCAGCCTCTAGCTCAGTTCCTCAGTTCGCTGCCTGGCCCCCAGTGCCCTCCTGTGCCCAGCCTACACCTTCAGTCCACTGGTTGTGCTGTCATTTTAGGCTACCAATTAGGGCCAACTCACATACCACCTTCTCGCTCTTTGCTGCTCTAGATGGCAGGGATCTCAGTGTCTCTTCAGGGTAAGTCAGCACCCCCCAACACTGAGTTGTCTTTTTGGAGATTGGTGACTTCCTGTGCCCTGCAGCTCTCCTCTGCGAGGGCATCTCCCCATTCTTCCTAGAGAGCCAGTTAGTCCTACAGGGCTCTGGATGCAAGGGCCCTGTGGGAAGTGCCTCTGGCCTGAGCACTTGGCCTCCACTGCTGGGGCAGGTCAGGCACCCAAGGGCCACTGGATTGGGTGTGTACCTTTCCTGGGTTTTGGCTGCTGGTGTAAGTGCATGGCCAGATGGGGGCAGGGGCCCAGGTGCGGAGAATTCCCCAAAAAGCCTTTGGGTGCCTATTTTTTCTCTTTTTCTTTTTGAAAAATTCCTCCTATTCAAGCCTGCTGCTACAAATAAGTGCCTGCCTTGCACACAACCCCGCTCTCTAACCAGACCAGGGACTGACCAGGACAGGGTCCATTACCACCCAACTCTTCCCAGCCTGTGTCCACAGTCTCAGTGGGTGCACACCTCCTCTGTGTGTTTCCCTCTTCATCCTTATTCGCTCCCCACCCCTGCAACTTCAGGCCCCTCCTGGTGCTGCTCAAACCTTTTTTCGAAGGGGAGGGAGCTATTGACCTGGCTTTCTCTCTCTAGAATGCTGCAGCAAACCCTGCAGGCACTGGGCCTGGGCTGCAACTGCCCTGGTCCCCATTATGGTCTCCGGGACCTTATTGTCCTGAAGTACTCTTCTTACCGTCTGAGTTTTCAATGTCCTCTACAGTTTTTGGTGTCCAATCTTACATATGCTGGGATACAATTGGTTGTTCACTCTGTTCCTCAGAAGATTGCCTAGGTGTTTCACCTGTGCACAAGGGGGAGTGGACCCCACTCCTATCTCGCCACCATCTTCCCACACATTTTAAAATCAAGTTTTGTTTTGTTCCACTTTGTCATGAGTTGTAGTCTCATATTGGTTTTAATGCTTTAGAGAAAAGGCACATTCTGTTTGGTTTTCTCCTCTGTGCTGAAAATATCTTTCTTTCTCTCTCTCTTTTTTCTTTAGTTGGAACACAGAAGATTTTTCAAATATGACTTTAGAATGGGAAATTCAGAAATGAAATCATTATATCTGGAAGAACCTGTGCTTTCTAAAAGATTTGACTGGTTCTTGACAATTGAACAGCAGAAGGCAGGATGGTGCAGGGGAAAAATCAGAGGCCCATCAGCCAAAAGCCTAGTCCTGGTCCCATTGCCCCTAGAAAACTTTTCGTCCCTGCTGTTAACTCACCTACAAAGTCAGGAGCTGGGTTGGAGAGAATTTCATTGACCTAGCATATTTTTTCTTTCATTCAGTAAAGTTACTATATACCTATTATCTGGCAGACATTGTGCTAGGTGCTGGAAAAGAAGAGTAAACAGGGTGAAGCAAAGTCCTTGGCTATTTGGAGTTTATATTCCTGTAGGGATGACAGATAACTCATCATTTCACAAGTAACATTGTTTCAGGCAATGCTAAGTGCTACAAATAAAAAAACACAGGCCGTGTATTTTTTATTTCTTCAATGTATTCTATTTTTATTGATTGACTTTTCGAGTATGGGGAAGGGAGGGAGAAAGAGAGGGAGAGAACATCAATGTGTGGTTGCCTACCATGTGGTCCCCTCTGGGAACCTGGCCTGCAACCCAGGAATGTGCCCTGATTGGAAATCAAACCAGTGACCCTTTGGTTGGCAGCCCGTGCTCAAATCGCTGAGCTACACCAGCCAGGGCTGGCCTTGTCTTTGTTCTCTCCTTTACTAGTCCTGACCCTTTCCAGGACTTAGCACACACTGCGTCCATTTTTCCCTAAACATGCACAAGACTCTCTCACCCAGCGTTGAGGTCTCAGCTCTGATGTCAGTAGAAGACCTTCTCAGGCCACCATGGCTAATATTGGCTCATCCTACCCCATTCACTGTACAGCATGTAACCCTGTTTTATTTCATGTGGAGCACTTAGGTCTGTCTGAAACAATCTTCTTCTATCTCAATCCTTCATTTAGAAGAATGTGATCTGCTAAACCAGTTTTTCTGTTAATATGCTGGTAGGTGAATAATGTCATTTCTGTCTTGTCCAAACTCCCCAAATCTATGGAATGAAGACAATATTTCTGAGCTTCATTTAGAAGTGTTCTGAGGAATACTTTAATAAGTATTAGGTACTGAACCTACCTGTATTTATGTATTTATTCATTCAGCTATTTATCTGTTTCCCATCTCGTTAGAAAAATCACACATATGGACCAGAAATTTCTCTTTCAGTACAGGAACTTAGACAATGCTCTTGAATTCTCTAAGTCTAGGTTTTAACGCAGCTAATAGTCCCCTACCTGCATGAATTTTTTCGATTCTCCAACAATATAATGGAAAGCTGCTGACAAAGTATCAACATAGAAGGACAGTATGCCTACTAGAGTGTCACCGTATTAGCATTAGTAGTGTAGTGAATATTTGGAAAAGTTTCCAGCAAACTGCTTCACTGTGCTCTTACCTAAGGCATAAACTGTGACTGGAGAAAAGAGCAACATCACCACAGTACAAAGTCAGACTCTCAATGGTGTGTCACAACAAAGAATAGTGCAAAGTACAATGTAAACAGAAAACTTTCCGGTCTATACTTCATCCCCATCAAGCAAAGAAAACACACAGACACCAAACTGTACAACTGCCTTCAGCCTCCTCCAGTGCAGTCCCACCACAGTGCCAGCACTGAGAGTAGTAGGGCCCTGCACAGCTGCAGCCAGTAGGCAGGATCACTGAGGAGCTGACCAATGGAAAAATAGTGTAAGCCAGAGGGAAGAGCTAAAGGGAACTTGTTCTCAGGTATTTGAACATTGGCCCAGAAAGGTGGAGCATTTTCCTAAGATCAAATGATTTTTCAGAGGGAGACAGCTGCTACATCCACATGGTCAGGTGTAA
>PVJI01028055.1:0-16960 GCA_004026765.1 Micronycteris hirsuta
TTTGCTGTTGTTCCTCGAGTTCTTGTAGGCGTAGGGTAAGGTTGTTTGTGTAAACTGTTTCTGTTTTTTTTAGGTAGGCCTGTATCACTATGAACTACCCTCTCAGGACTGCCTTCGCTGTGTCCCATAAGTTTTGGGTTGTTGTAAGTTCATTTTCATTTGTTTCAAGGAATTTTTTGATTTCTTCCCTAATCTTGCCCTTGACCCATTCATTGTTTAACATCATGCTATTCAGTCTCCATGATTTTGAGTGTTTTGGGGTTTTTTCCTTTGGGTTGGTTTCTAATTTCAGTCCCTTGTAGTCAGAGAAATACTTGGTATGATTTCAATTTTCTTGAATTTGTTGAGGCTTGTTCTGTTTCCTATCATATGGTCTATTCTTGAAAATGTTCCATGTGTATTTGAAAAGAATGTATATTTAGCTTCTTTGGGGTGAAGGACCCTATATATATCAGTTAAGTCCATTTCTTCTAGGGCATTGATCAGTTCCACAATGTCTTTGCTGATATTTTGTTTGGAGGATCTGTCCATGTTTGACAGTGGGGTGTTGAAGTCCCCTACTATAATTGTGTTGCTATCAATGTCTTTCTTGAAGTCCTCCAAGATTTTCTTTATGTATTTGGGTGCTCCTGTGTTGGGTGCATATATGTTTACAATGTTTATGTCTTCTTGGTGGATTCTTCCCTTGAGTATTATAAAGTGTCCTTCTGGATCTCTCTTGATGGCCCTTTTTTTGAAGTCTATTTTGTGTGATATGAGTATTGCTACCCCAGCTCTTTTTTCTTGTCTGTTTGCTTGGAAAACTTGTTTCCAGCCCTTCACTTTCAGTCTGTGTAAGTCTTTTGTCCTGAGGTGGGTCTCTTGTAAGCAGCATATGTGTGGGTCGTGCTTTCTTATCCATTACTCTATTCTATGTCTTTTAATTGGAGCATTTAATCCATTTACGTTTAAGGTTATTATTGATAGGTACTTATTCATTGACATTTTTTTTTTGTACCCGTGTTCCTCACTCTCTCTCTTTCCCTTCCTTTCCTTAAATCAGTCCCTTTAGGATCTCTTGCAGAGCCGGTTTGGTGGAGGTGTATTCTTTTAGACTACTTTTGTCTTGGAAGCTCCTTATTTGGCCATCTATCTTGATTGAGAGCCTTGCTGGGTAGAGTAGTCTTGGTTTCAGGCCTCTGGTTCTCATTACTTAGAATATTTCTTGCCATTCCCTTCTGGCTTGGAGTGTCTCCATTGAGAAGTCAGCTGCTAACCTTATTGGGGTTCCCTTGTATGTACTTCCTGCTTCTCCCTCGCTGCCTTTAGGATTCTCTCTTTGTCTTGGAATTTTGCCATTTTAATGATGATGTGTCTTGAAGTGGGCCTGTTAGGGTTCCTTTTGATTTGGACTGTCTGTATTTCCTGGACTTGTGTGGCTTTTTCTCTCATCAGATTAGGGAAGTTTTCCATCATTACTTTTTCAAACAGGTTTTCCATCCCTTGCTGCTCTTCCTCTCCTTCTGGTATCCCTATTATACGAATATTATTATGTTTCATATTGTCCTGCATTTCCCTTAATACCTCTTCATTCTTTCTGAGCCTCTTTTCCTGTTCTTGCTCTTTTTGGGTGCTTTTTTCAACCTTGTCCTCCAGCTCGCTGATCCGATCCTCTCCCTCATCGAGCCTGCTTTTGATTCCTTCTATTGTGTTTTTCAGTTCAGATATTGTATTCTTCATTTCCTCTTGGCCCTTGTGAATAGTTTCTATTTCCTTTTTTATGTTGACATAATTTGCAGTGATTTCATTATAGTTTCCCTGTAATTTCTGGTAATTTTCTATGAGTTCATCAAGCTTCTCGAGTTTCTTGAGCTGCCTGATAACATATGCTTTGAACTCAATATCTGATAGTTGGTTTGCCTCTGTTTCATTTATCATTCTTTCTGGGCTTCCTCCTTTCCTTTCATTTGGAGATTGTTTCTTCATCTTCCCATTGGTTGTGGGATTCTTTTTGCTAGCCTCTGATTCTTAAATTGATCTGTCAAGTTCTCTGGAGCAGCGATGTTAATTTTTTGTTAGTGTCTCTGTTTTTTTAGGCTGGCTGTTGTCTGAGACCCACTCTATTCTCTTCACAATTCCAGGTTTCAATGTCTCACCTGTGGATAAAGAAGAGAAGGGTAGGGAGAAAAAAAAAGAGAAAGAAAAAAAATAAAATAAAATAAAAAGTAATAAAAAATAAAAAACAAAAAGAGGAGAGAACTAGGAGTACTATATGAAGGGATGGTAGAAGGAATTAAAAAATATATATAGAAGGACAGAAAGGAAGAAGGGTGAGGGAAAACCGACAAAGAAACAGAAAACCAAACAAAGAAACAAAAGAAAACAATTAAAAAAGAAAACCTTCTGTTGTCTGGCTGTAAAAAGTGTCTAGTCAGGCCTGCTCCTCTGGTCCTTCTGTCTGCGACAGGCTGGGAGGATATCAAGTTTCCTTTTCCTTTCTTCCTTCCTGAGCTGCACACTTAGCTGCCGTCCTGCTTTCAGCCCAGTTGCTAGGAATTCGCAGCACCCCTCCTGGATTACCTAGTCTCCACACTGAGTCACTAGTCCACGAGGTCTGTGGCTTCCCTCAATGGAGCTCGAAAGGGTTCCCCTGTCCCTTTCCCATGGAGGCAGTCGGCACCGCAGGTCTCCGATCACAGGTGCTGGGCTGTGTCTCAGTCCCTCCAGGAGTGAGCTCTGCACCCCTGAATTCGCAGCCCGTTTCCGTCTCTGGACTCAGCTCCCGTGAGCCCCCGGCCTGGGCGCCCGGTTGCCCATTAACCCGAGGCGCCCCTGACTGGCTTCTCAGGGTGCATGCCCAGTCCCAGAGCTCCGGGCTGTGGGTCTCCTGTTCAGTTCAATCTCCAATTCCTCCCGCTGGGATCACCAGCCTCTTTGGACCAATCCCCACGTACACACCCACCTCCGGCCTGCTGGGTACAAAGCCTTTCCCAGCAGACGTGAGCCCCTGCTTTGGCTACTCACACACCCCAATCCAGCTCCCTCCCCAGGCTCCTGCAATAAATCGGGCGGCTGCTGTGGTTTGACCCACTGTCTTCCCAGCTCCCCGCTGGGCCCGAGGGTCCCCTTTGCTCCGAAGCAGACTCCCTACTGTCTGATTTTTCAACTGTGTGCAATCTTGGTCGTCAATCTTCCCACACACTGGAATACAGCTGGACGGTCGCTCCGCTCCTCAGAAAATTGGCCAGATATCCCACCAGTGGGCAGGAGGAAGCCGACTCCACTCCCTCCTACTCCACCGCTATCTTTCCCTAAATGTACCATAGTTTTTTGATCCACTCATTTACTGATGTGCACTTGGGTTGCTTCCAGCACTTGGCCATTGTAAATTGCGCTGCTGTGAACATTGGGGTTCAGAGGTTCTTTTGAATTGGTGTTTCAGGAATCTTAGTGTGTAATCACAGCAGTGGAATTGCTGGGTCAATGGCAGTTCCATTTTTAGTTTTCTGAGGAAATTCCACACTGCTTTCCACAGTGGCTGCACCAGTCTGCATTCCCACCCACACTGCACTAGGGTTCCCTTTTCTCCACAACCTTGTCAGCACTTGTTGTTTGCTGATATAGTTATGATGGCCATTCTCACTGGTGTGAAGTGGTATCTCATTGTGATTTTAATTTGCATCTCTCTAATGGCTAGTGGTGCTAAGCATTCATTCATATGTTTCCGGGCCCTGTGTATGTCCTCCTCGGAGAAGTGTCTGCTGTATCAAACTGCTCTTTTAAAAAGTTAAGATCAAAATCCAAATTCATTTTGGGCATATATTGAGGTAATTCTATTACATTTTCCTTGCTATGTTGAAAAATACTATTAAGATATTCTCTAGTATGGTAAACTAACACTCGCGTAATAATGTAATTTTAAACAGCCTTGGGTTTAATTTTATATTGTTTTGTTATTTCTATATGTTCATGGATAATTTGAAAAGGTAGTTTTCTTTGTGCTAGTACTAACTTTAATATAGTAATATACTAACTTCAGCTTATTTGGAAAGCTTTGCAAATATTACATGTTCTGAAACATTCCAAGGCAGGCATGGCAATCACCTCATCTTGAAAACGAAAAGAGTGGAGGATTCACTTATAAAATTATTTATGTCTTTAACTTTTAAAAAAGAACATTACAGTTAGTATATATGATGATTTGTATGTTTATTGATTTCTTCAAATTCATTTATAAATTTTAGTATGTCATATTTTTCTAGATGATTTTCTACATCATCTATATGTTAAAATTTAACATCATAGTTTTACTTAGCATATTAATCCTCTCTGTGGCTGAATTTATATCATCACAAATAATAATCATTACAAATAATTTTTGTGAATGTATTTTCTCCTTTTAAACTTTCTTTTTTAATATATTTTATTGATTATGCTATTACAGTTGTCCCATTTTCCCCCCTTTATTCCCTTCTGCCCCCTTCTGCCCCATTCCCCACCCTTTAGTTTTTGTCCATGGGTCATACACATAAGTTCTTTGGCTTCTGTATTTCCTGTACTATTCTTAACCTCCCCGTCTGTTTTCTATCTACTGTTTATGCTACTTTTTCTCTGTACTTTTTCCTCCTCCCTTCCCCTCCCACGCCTCTGTTGATATCTCTCCATACCTTATATAAATCCCTTTAACATTTCATATAATAAAGGCTGTGTGATGATGAACTCTTTGAACTTGACCTTATCTGAGAAGCACTTTATCTTCCCTTCCATTCTAAATGAAAATTTTGCTGGATAGAGTATTCTTGGAAGTAGGTCCTTGCCTTCCATGACTTGAAATACTTCTCTCCAGCCCCTTCTTGCCTGAAAGGTCTCTTTTGAGAAATCCGCTGACAGTCTTATGGGAATTCCTTTGTAGGTAACTGTCTCCTTTTCTCTTGCTGCTTGTAAGAGTCTCTCCTTATTTTTAATCTTGGGTAATGTAATTATGATGTGCCTTGGTGTGTTCCTCTTTGGGTCCCGCTTCTTTGGGACTCTCTGAGCTTCCTGGACTTCCTGGAAGTCTATTTCCTTTGCCAGATTGGGGAAATTCTCCTTCATTATTTGTTCAAATAAAAGTTCAATTTCTTGGTCTTCCTCTTCTCCTTCTGGCAGCCCTATGATCCGGATGTTGGGCTGTTTACAGATGTCTCGGAGGTTCCTAAGCCTCTCCTCAGTTTTTTGAATTCTTATTTCTTCATTCTTTTCTGGTTGAATGTTTTTTTCTTCCTTCTGGTCCGCACCATTGATTTGAGTCCCAGTTTCCTTCCTATCCCTATTGGTTCCCCGCACATTTCCCCTCATTTCATTTAGTGTAGTCTTCATTTTTTTCATCTAATTTGCGACCAAATTCAACCAATTCTGTGAGCATATTGATTACTAGCATTTTGAACTGTGCATCTGATAGATTGGCTATCTCTTCGTGGCTAGGTTGTATTTTGTCTGGAGTTTTGATCTGCTCTTTCATTTGGGCCATTTTTTTCCTCTCTGTGCACCTGTTATACATAAAGGGATGGAGTCTTAGGTGTTCACCAGGGCGGGATAACCCACATCGTAGAGGTGTTGTGATGTTGTCTGTGGGGGCGGGGTCTGAGACGGCACAATGGCACTTGCTCCACTCGCTACCCACAAGCAAATTGGGCCCTTCTGATGCTGATTCTGACACGGGCGGTCTTGTTCTAGGACCCTGTGGGTCTCTCCAACAAACTCCCCTATGATGCTGGGAGTTATTCCCGGTGCCGCTTCTATCCCCACAGGTATTTTGAATCGGTGGTTTGAGGTTTTATTTCTTTCTGCTGGGCCCCTGGGCTTCATGGTCTGCTCCACTCAACTTTTTCTCTCATTTTATGTGCACACGAATTTCGGACCATCTGTTCCACTGGCCTCTCTTCCACTGGGTCTGGGTCCAGCAGCCGCAGTCCCTGCCCTGGCCTGTTTCAGTGTTGCGTGCCCGGCTTCACAAACCTCTGTCTGGCCACATGCCCAGCTCCACCCTGCTTACTGGTCTGGATGAATGTGTCTTTAATTCTTTGGTTGTTGGACTTCCAGAAAGTTCGATTTTCTGTCAGTACTGGTTGTTTTTTTTGTTTTTAAATTGTTGTTTTCGTCTTTTGGCTGTGCAAGGAAGCACAGCGTGTTTACCTATGCCTCCATCTTGGCTGGAAGTCCTAAAATATGATTTTTTAAACCATGTAGTCTATGGTTTTTTGCTTAATGTTATTAATAAATGATATCATTCTGAATTTGATGATATACAATTTTATTTTTTATTTGTGAGGTGTACCCATGTTGTTACATATGGATAAACTTCACTCATTTAAACTTCTAGATTCTACTATTTCATTGTACGCATAAATCCAGGACACTAAACTGGTTTCTGTTCTATCACTTGACACACGAAGTTGTACTGAGCACCACTTGATCTGTCCACACTTGCATGTGGATGAGCGTTTCTCCAGAGAAGGCACCTCACCTTGGTTGCTGGGCTATGCGGGTTTATCTTTCCCACAGTGTATGAATTCCATTCCCCCATAGCTTCCAACTTATTGTGAAAAGTCTTCTGTCATCTAATTTATCACCTTTCCAAATACTATTGAAGCCTAGCAGATTTTTATTTTTCTCTTTTGGCATTTACTGCTCTGCCTTTGTGAATTTCTTGATGTCCATTCTTCAACAGTGTTGTTCTTTTTAATTGTAGAATTATTTTTTGTGTTCATATATAACAGCTGGTAAGTTATATGTATTAAAAATATAACTCAGCTTGTGGCTGTTCCTTTCACTTTTATTATGATGGATTTTGTTACATGGAAGTTATTTTAATTTGTAACATAAAATTTTCTTTCCTTTTATGGTTTTTGTTTTCTGTGGATATTTTACAAAATCTTTGCCAATCCCAAATTCAAAATTGAATAGTCAATTTTTTTCTAAAAGTAATGCAGTTTTTACTTTTACATCCAGATCTTTAATCCATCTGCATTTTATTTTTAAATAGATATCTATTTCCATATGGATATCCAATTGTTCTGGCACTACTTATTGACTGATCCATTCTTTGTCACTGATTTGTAATGCCACCTCTGTTTTAATTTCTAAATTTTCTCTTATTATATTTGCCCCCTGGATTTCTTACACTTTGGTTTCTTTTATTATTAGTATCAATTGTTCCCCCTCCACCCTCCCAAATACTTTATTATGAACATTTTCAAACATGCTACAAAGTCAAAAGAATAATATACTATGTATTCAACTAGATTCTACAGTTAAATTTTGCTTTATTTGTCATATTGTATATTTATCCATCTATCTATAGTTCTATTCATTCATCAATCTCTCTTATGTTTTGAATCTCAAAGTAAGTTGCACCTCTAAATCTTCAGTGTCCATACCATTAGCTAGAGTTCAATATTTATTTACTGCTTTTTTCAAAGATAACATTTCCACAGATTGAAATGCAAAAAAAATGTACCATTATGAGTTTTGACTAACATACACCTATGAAACCAAGTCTCTATCAGTACATAAAATATTATTCAGCTTAGAAAATCTCCTTTCCCTTTCAGTCCTTCTTTCCAAGAACAATCTGTCTTTGTGTTTCTAGAAACACCTTTCTGTTTTTTTCTACCATGTATTATTTTAGCATTTTCTAGAATTTTGTATAAATAAAATTATACAGTATGTACTCTTAGGCAAGATTTAATTTATTCAGCATGATGTTTTTGAGATGTATCAGTAATTTGTTGATTTTTGTTGTTTAATAATGCCCTGTATGACTATGCCACCACCTCTTTATCCACTCTCTTGGGCTATTTTCAATTTTTTGTTCTCATAAATAAAACTGCAGTAAACATTCATGTACAACTCTCTTTGTGGCTATATATTTTCACTCCTTTTGAGTTATACCTAAGAGTGGAGTTATTGGATTAATGAGGAGGTATTTATTTAACTTTGTAAGAAACTGTCAAACATTACAATATGTTTATATTATTTTATGTATCTATGAAGAATTAATGAGAGTTCTGATTGCTCTATGTCCTATTCAGTAGTTGATACTGTCATTCTTTTTTAATGTTTTTGCCATTCCAGTGGGTGTATAGTGCTATCTCATTATTGTTTTAATAAATATTTTCTTGATGGCTACTAGTGTTGGTGTTCTTTCATATGCTTATTGGCTATTTGTATATATTCCTTTACAAATTGCTCTAATGTTTTGCTTATATTTTAATTAGGTGGTTTGTCTCTTTACTATTGAGTTGTGAGAATTCTTTTTATATACTTTTGTTAGGTCCTCATTCTGCAAATATTTCTCCCAGTTTGAGAATTACCTATTGGTGTTCTTAAATGCTGATTTTAGCGAGCAGAAGTTTTTAATTTCAAAAAGTCTAATGTGTTAGTTTCCCAGGGTTGCCATAACAAAGTACAACAAACTGGGTGTCTGAAACAATAGGAATTTATTTTTTCACAGTCTGGAGGCTAAAAGTTCAAAATCAAGATGTTGGTAAGTTTGTTTCCTTCTGAGGACTCTGAAGGAGCATCTGTTCCTTGTCTCTCTCCTAGCTTCTGGTGTCTGCCAGCAATCCTCGGCATTCTTTGGCTTGTAAATGCATCACTCCAGTCTCAGCCTCTGATTTCACATGGCATTCTCCTGTGTATTTCTCTCCTCACAGTTGTCTTCTTATAAGGACACTGGTCATATTGCACTGAGGGCTCATCCTGCTCCAGTGTGACCTCATCTTAACTAATTATATCTGCAATAATCTTCCTTCCAGATAAGGCCACATTCTGAGGTAGTGCAGGTTAGGAGATCAACATATCATTTTTTTAAATTTAAATTTTATATTTCATTTACAGTTTACATCGAATATTATTTTGTATTAGTTTCAGGTGTACAATGTAGTAGACAAAGCATATGATTGTCAACATATTTTTTAGGAAGGCACACGTCAACCCATAACATCCCATTTGCCAATTTTTTCCCTTTTATGATCATTGCTATCCGTGTGCTACCTCAGAAAATAATGCTTCCTAATATTTAGGAAGATATTCTCTTGCGTTCTCTTCTAGAAGCTTGTAGGGTTTAGCTTTTATTTTTTAGAACCTACCTCAAATTAATTTTTGTGTGGCATAAACTAATAATTAATGTTCATCTTATTCCATATGGATATCTAACATTTCCAGCACTTTTATTAAAATGACTTTCTTTTTCCTCAATGCATATCTCTGGCACCTTGGTGAAAAATTAATTGATTATAGAAATGTAGGCTTATTTTGAGACTCTCTGTTAAGTTTAATTGATCTATTTGTCTATTCTATGCCAGTTCTATACTTGCCCATACCACAGCCATGAGTAACCATGAACACCAAGCTCATCCCTTCTTGTCTGTCCTTTTCCTTACTCCATCATGGCCTGGAAATTATCTTATTGCCTACCTCTCCAAATACCTTCCAACAGAATTTCTTATCTTTACTTCAGCTTTCCTGGTTGCCATAATTGTGAGAGCTGATTAAAGATATCTATCTCCCTGGCTGGGTGGGTCATTTGGTTGGAGTATTGTCTCATACACCAAAAGATTTTGGGTTTAATCCCTAGTCAGGTCTCATACAAAAGTCAACTGATTAAGGTTTCTTTCTCTCATCAATCTCTCTCTCTTTCTTCCCCCTCTCCTTTCCTCTCTCTCTTTACAATCAATAAACATACCCTTGGGTGAGGATTTAAAAAAAGGTATCTATCCATCAATTCCTGAAGCAGGAGTTCCCTAATATTGCTTATTAGTTCAAGTTTTGGAATCATTCTAGCCAGACATATGTCTACTTACGTACCCTTTAAGTAAAAAGATTTTAGTTCTGTTCAACTTGCATTTTTGTTTTTTATATAATCAATTAGTTTCATATTTTCTTCAATCTATTTTCATTGATCTTTTTTAGTGGATACTCAATTTTAGCAGAGTTCTTGAATCAAAAATCTGAAGTTAATCAATATCTATATCCTTATCCCAACAATAACATAAAATTAAACATTTCATTTTACTCTTTTTTTTCTGTGAATTTTTAGTATCCTATATGTTAGTTCTACTTTGTTTCATGTCTGCTAAATTGGGAATTGTTATCATTATTATTATTTAATAAAGTCAATACTTCTTTGAAGATACCAAAAGATTATAAATTCTACTTCTGCTTTTTCATTTTGATTACTGCTTATGGATTCACTTTTCCTCTTGAATTATTATTTAAGACATCATACAACAAGGGCCTTTGAGTAGCAAACTATTTCAGTTGCTATCATTACTGTCCTCAGCAATTTAAAGGTTTAAATTTTTTTGAAATTATCTTTTTTTAGTTTATTTTTTGTCTGATGATTACTTTCTAAGCCATTTGCCTCCTAAATCTGATTGTTTTTAAGATCTTCTACCTTTATTTTAGAATATATAAATGTGTGTTAATTTATCCTGCTGGAGACTTTTGCCCTTCCTGAGTCTGAGGATTCCTGACTGCTAGCACATCTGAAGAATTCTGTCGTTGTTTCTTCATTATTTGTCCCTCTTCTATTTGTCCTCTTAAATCTTCATACATCCATTTGTTGAATCTTTTCCTTCTACCATTCATGTCTCTTAGCCTTTCTTTCATGCTTTTTATAACCTCATCTAATATGTTCCATGTGGTTAGTTTATTCAGAAATATTTTTCAGCTTACTAATTATCCCTTCAACTGGGTCAAATATTCTCTATAACACATCTTTTTAGTTTTTATTTTAATTTCTATATTTCTCATTTCAAAATACTGTCAGACCTCAGTTCTCAAATGTCTTGGTTCTCAAACAATTGGTTCTCCATCAAGTTGTTCATGGAAAAAACGTCTTGGTTATCTAACAAAAGTGTGGGTCGCAGTTCTCTACCCACAACCCTTTCCTGCTCATACCTGTGTGATCAGTCACATGTCTCTCATGTGACAAACAAAGGAGACTCAGTTGTCAAACAATTCTCTTCTTGAACAGTTTTCCGGAGCAAATTAAGTTCAAGAACCAAGATTCAACTGTACTCTTTTATTTTTAAGATAATCCTGTTTTTATAGTATCTTGTCTTTTTATTAAGATTTATATTCCTTTTTTAAATCACTCATCATTTTAAAAAATCTTATTGTGTAATCTCCATTAGATTACATGAGCATATGAAGTTCTTGGTCCCTGATCCCATTGGGTGTATGTATATGCTTGACATTAGTCCTCACTCAGGAGAGACAATCTTTCCCTTTGTTTCTGCTTCTGTTTTGAGACTTCCTTACAGGCTGAGTTATCCATCTGGAGTTTTACAGTTTCTTCTGCTAACTTCCCCAAGGTACCACTGGCCTTATTCTTTTTTAAATGATTCTTTAAAGCTTTGGGGTTTCTAAGTTATATGGGTCCTCTTTGGAAGGCAAATCTCTCCAAAAAAAATTTGAGTTGTTATCTGTGAGATCTTTTGCATGAATTATTTAATTCTTACATGGTCTCAGTAAACCTGTGAGGTACATGCTATTATTATTAACATACTAGAGATGAGGGAATTAAATATTGAAATGTTAATAAAATATCTGTAGCTGTACATCTCATAAGAGGCATGTATGGAAAGCAAACCAAGACTAGATTCATTAAAATCAATATTCTTATTAATTATTGCACTCAGCTTTGTTGCTAGTCAGACAAACAGTTCAGCACCTTGAATAACCTTTCATCAGTCACCCTTGAATACCCTGTAGATTAAAAATAAGCAGCTGAAGAACATGCTGAGGAATTCAGTAGTACTCATTAAAATTTTCTACATATCGATATAGCCAGAAGCTGAAAAGGGATGATTGTTTCCAAACAACTATTAAAGTTGATATTTATTTTTCTATTACAGCCATTTTATTTATATATAAATTTTTAAAGGTTTTTGTGTTCCAGAATGCTGGTGTTTTCTATGCACCCACTCAATGTTGGCAGTGACAGACTTTTTTAGGTTATATTTTATGCCATTCTTAATCACCTCTTGTTCTAGCATCATACACTTCAGTGTTATTATGCACCTTCCACTGCAAAAAGTAGCTACCCTATGTCTCACACTGAACATCAGTGCCTTCATTCTCATTTCAATCCTTAACTGAAAATATGTTCCTTAATTTGATTATAATTTGAATTTTATTTCTCGCTCTCATTTTCCATTATTTAATAAATCCCTTGAATTATTTACTCTTATTTTTAAGGTGCTTCAAAATAATTTGTTTTAAGATTGAACATAAAATTGTTGTTTTTAATGACACTAAGAGTATATCTTTTGCTTCTGGACTCCACCTATGTTTTTTTGAATTTTGTATATAAAGTGTCTAAAAGCAGCTCAGCTATATTAATGATTATATCATAAAGCATTGCTTCATTATGATAATTGTGGAATAATAAAGACTTTTGTCAATATTTTGTTAACATATATGTTAAAATGTGGCAATTATAGATATTTAGACATTTCAGAGTGTATCTAAAGAGTTTTCCTTGAGCAAAGCAAAACATTTTAAAAACATTTTAATTAGGCTTTGGAAAGTGTGGTGCCTAGGATAATGGCAAAAAACTAGAATAGAATCCTTATATAAGAGCTATTCAAATGTCAAGAAAGGTAATAGTTAATAAGTGTAGTAATTAATGCATGTAAAAAGCTGTTGTTTCAGGAACTAAAAGTATGACCCTCCCTGACTCCAGGGGACCACAAGCAATTCGACCTTTGTGCCCCGGAAGAGACCATAAGCAATCAAGATGGTATCTGAGCCTTTGTGTTTCAGGGAGATACAGTGCACTGCCCAGAATGCAGATAAAGAAAATAACCCAGGACACAGGACACAAGACTGCCAGACTGCAGCTCTTATCCAATTAACCTCTTTCCTGAATTCCAAATTCCTTACATACACTTGCTTCTCCTTATAAAAAAAGCTGACTTGAAAGGAAATGTAAGATGGTCTGTTAGGGTACGTCATCTGCCATCTTCTCAGATCGATGGCCATCTGAATAAAGGGCCCGTAAATATTCAATCCCTGTCTCTGCTTATCAGTTCTGGTAGTGACAGGCTGCATGAACGCCAGTTTTCCCAGTTTCACTTGGGGAACCATAAGAGGTTTATAAATGGACTTTTGTTAAGTGTGTAAATCTTTTGGGTTCCTAAAACCAATTCCACACAACACCAAGGAACTCTCTGATATCAGCAGGGTGTCCAAGAATTCAATACAATTCTAACACGATCTACCCAGATACAGAATCAGATTCCACAGGTTAAGCTCTCAGTCCCCCAAGACTGACCAGTGTCCCTCACTTCAGATGCCAGTAATAACTTGGGCTTCTGCCTGGCAGGATACAGATTGGAGGTCCCAACAGCCCCTCCATGGACTTTAGACACCAGTCACAAATCCAGGTTGTTACCTCTACTTCTGCCTGACTGGTTGTAAATCAAAGTCCCTCCCCACCCCGCACCCCACCCCCACCCCCTGCCTCCATCCCAGGTTTAATTAATTTGCTAGAGTGGCTCATAGAACTCAGAGAAACATGCTACTTTCTAGATCAGTGGTCTATGGTAAAAGGACATGGTACAGGAACAGTCAGGTAGAAGAGATGCATAGGGCAAATATGCAGAAAGGGGCCGGTGCTTCCATACCCTTTTTGAGCACACTGGTCTCCTCACATCTTCACGCATTCACAACCTGGAAGCTCTCTGAACCGTCCCTTCTGGGCTTCTATGGAGGCTTCATTTAGTAGGCATAACTGATTAAACATTGGCCATTGGTAATGGATTCAACCACCAGGTCCTTTCTGTGCCCTGGTGCTCCAAGATTGGTACTGAAAGCTGAAGTTCCACAGTCACCTCATCAACATAAGAAAAGACACCTTTATAGCTTTTCGCACAGGAAATCCTGAGAGTTTTAGGAGCTATGAGCCAGGAATCATCACAAAGATCAAATAAATATAAGAAATATATTTTGATAATATGAATGACCAAATATATATTTGTTATAGTTAACAATATTGCAGTGGAGTTAGAGTAGATAACTTTACTGGGACTATATGAGCTATATCTTCCCTGATATTTAGATACATATTATTCATTTATAAAAAGCCATTTAGAAGAGTCTAGAGAGATAATAATTTTTCTCTTAAATTTGAGACATAATTTTACCAATGATAAATTTCATCAAATACGTGATTCATTTAAAGTAAAGGAAGTTCAAGAAACCCACTTTCTTCTGGGGCTGTTTCTCTTTTTTAAATCTATTGTTCACATCTTATGTTTCTAAATGATATATGAAGACCACTAAAATTAACTCTTACTATGGCTGTAAATGCAGTGGCAAAATGTGTAATGATCTATTAAAATATTTTCTGAAACTTAGCAGTGAAGTGATACATTTACTAGGTATTATTTACATTGTTAAACTCTAACAGTTCTTCAACATTTGAATAACTAGATAATGATATGGTTTGCCATATGTTTCCATTTAATGAAGCCTTGTATTGATACTTAAATGCTTCATTAAGTCACAAGCTGCCAAAATAAGTAGTTTTCCTCTTGTCATAAATGTGACATGGTTTAACTAAAAAGTCTTGTCATTTTAAAAATTAAGAATACTTTTATTCTGCATATGTTATAAGCAACATCTTTCTCAATATTTCAGGTTTAGATACAAAACATTTTTAGGAGGCTGACATAGTAGTTTGGGAATTTTTGTGCATAATTTTCTTGTCAGTAGAAGGTTGTATGAGTTGTTAAAACTATCATTTCATCATAAACTAAACAATGTTTATATATAATTTTCATAGCTCCTTGAAGTGGCACCTGTTTAATTAATAATAATAAGCTAAAAATAGTTTTAGTCTGAGCTATAAACACCAAATTAAAAACAAACAAACAAACTGTTTCACCGAAATCCTATTTCGTCAAGGGAGAAAGTTACCTTAAATAACAAGTTTGGGAAAAACAACTTCAGATATACTGAAAAATGTATAAGGCTTGGAACACTAATAGCAGATTTTGTCTTTCTGCCTTTTCAATAAAACACCTAATACAAAAGATGGCAGCGGAGTAGGAGGGAGTGGGATCGGCTTCCTCCAGCCCACTGGTGGGATATCTGGCTGATTTTCTGAGGAGTGGAGAGATCGCCCAGATTTATTTCAGGAAGAGTGGCGACCAGGATTGCGCATAAAACTGAAAGATCAGTCGGTAGGGAGTCTGCTTCTGAGGAAAGGGACTTGCGGGGAGCAGGAGGTCTGTGGATCCAGTAGCAACAGCTTCCCAGTTTGCTCCAGGATCCGTGGGAGGGAGCTAGATTGGGGTGTGAGAGTTGCCAAAGCAGGTGCGCGTCTGTTGGGAGAGCCTTGGTCCCCAGCAGTTCGGAGGTCGGTGTGTACGTGGGGACTGGTCTGCAGAGGCCGGCGATCCCAGCGGGAGGAATTGGAAATTGAACTGAACAGGAGACCCAGGTCCGGAACTCCGGGATCCAGGTGCGCACCCAGCAAACCTAGTCAGGGGCGGCTGGGGGTGGTGCCTGACCAGGAGCCCAGGCCTGCGGCTCGCAAGCCCTGAATCCAGAGACAAAAGCAGGCAACAAATACAGGGGCGCGGAGCTCATTCTGGGAGGGCCTGAGACACAACCCAGCAACTGTGATTGGAGACCTGCGCTGCAGACGCCCTCCGTGGGAGAAAAACATCAAACCCCACTGAAGGGAGACACAGACCTCACAAACTCTGACTTAGGGTGGGGATCAGACAGCCCAGAGGAGGTGCTGCAAATTCCTAGCAACTCGACTAGAGGCTGGACAGCAGCTAAGAATGCAGCCTAGGAAGAAAGCCAGGGAAGTCTGACATCTTCCCAGCCTCTCGCAGCCCTGATCAGACACTGTTGAAGCCAGACAACAGAAGTCTTTTTTTTTCTTTTCTTTTTTTTTGTCTTTCTTTTGTTTTCTCTTTGTTTCTTTGTTTGTTTTTCCCCAACCTTCTTCCTATCTGTCCTTCTATATTTTTTTAACTCCTTCTACCTTCCCTTCATATGGTATTCTTAGTTTTCTCTTCTTTTTATCTCATATCTTTTACTATATTTTACTTTATGTTATTTGAGTATTATTTTTTCTTTATCTTTCTTTTTCCTTTTCTTTTGCTTTCTTTTCCTTATTTGTCTCCCTTTCCCTCTCTTCCTATCCACAGGTGAGACATCAAAACCTGGAATTGTGAAGAGAATAGAGTAGGACCCAGACAAGAGTCAGCCCAAAAAACAGAGACAGTGACACAAAATTAACTTCGCTGTTCCAGAGAACTTGACATATCAATTTAAGAATCAGAGGCTAGCAAGAAGACACACACAAACAATGGGAAGACAAAGAAACAATCCCCAAATGAAAGGAAAGGAGGAAGCCCAGAAAGAATGATAAATGAAACAGAGGCAAGCCAACTATCAGATATTGAGTTCAAAGCATATGTTATCAGGCAGCTCAAGAAACTCGAGAAGCTTGATGAACTCACAGAAAACTACCAGAAACTACAGGGAAACTATAATGAACTCACTGCAAACTGTGTCAACATGAAAAAGGAAATAGAAACTATTCACAAGGGCCAAGAGGAAATGAAGAATACAACATCTGAACTGAAGAACACAATAGAAGGAATCAAAAGCAGGCTCAGTGAGGCAGAGGCTCGGATCAGCGAGCTGGAGGACAAGGTAGAAAAAACACCCAAAAAGAGCAAGAACAGGAAAAGAGGCTCAGAAAGAATGAAGAGGTATTAAGGGAAATGCAGGACAACATGAAACGTAATAATATTAGTATAATAGGGATACCAGAAGGAGAGGAGGAGCAGCAAGGGATGGAAAACCTGTTCAAAAAAGTAATGATGGAAAACTTCCCTAATCTGATGAGAGAAAAAGCCACACAAATCCAGGAAATACAGAGAGTCCCAATCAAAAGGAACCCGAA